>JAGFPH010001883.1:62629-78053 GCA_018207615.1 Philaenus spumarius
GACTATAATAAAATAAATAAAATAAAATTGAAAAGAATATTTGAACTGTATAAGTAATTTAATAGCTGGCTTCATGACCTGCGAGAATGTAAAGATCTGCTCCATCTTCGTTGCCAAGCGTACTGCTGTTGCCGGCTCTTTGAACAGAATGTGAATCTAAAACTACTACTCTGTGAACAGATCAAATACACGATTCATTGTTAAACTCAGTAAAACAGTATTAATTTAATAATCGTATCATTATTATTTTCGTTCATTATTGTTAAAACTGACACACATTAAATTAATACAGTAGAGTCCGGGGTTATTCCGAACCCCGCTTATTCCGAACAGAGTTCAGAAAAATACTGATTTTTTAACCCTAGAACCGGCGGCTTTAACAAAAATGGATTTTTTTGGGGAGTGCAAGCATTTTTTCAAAAATTCGCCAAATATAGTAAATGAACCCCAATCCAAAAGTGTTCCATAGATTTTTTGTAGAGAAAGATTTAAATAATTGATATATGCTAGTAAAAAAAGGATAGATGTACAATTTACAAAGTTATTAGCTCAAGAAACAAAAAATGTTCAGTTATGAAAAATAAAAGTTCAACTTTAGGTCTACATAAAAAGTAGTAAACATTTTTTGTAATTTTTTCCATAAATGTAAAAAGTTTTAACACTACTACCTCTGAATAAACAACAGATAGAATTCGATATATATACGAAACCTTCAAATAATCATAGGCACATATTAAGCAACTCGAATCATAGTTATAAACATAAACTTTCTACTTTTAATTGTATGATAAATAGAGCGATTCAGATTCCCCTTACACCGAAATGTTTTTAAAAAAGGTAGTAGTGTTAAAACCCTCTGAGGATGATGACCATGTCATCGAAACGTACATAAGGGTAACGTAGTAAACATAACTTACATTTTAGTTGTTTAGTTATTGTTTTTGTTCCTTGTTTCGTGGTTCGGGTTTTTATTTAAATCAGTGTGATAGCATATTTGGTTTACAGGGAAAGTTAGCTTGAAGCATTATGTTTACAAGGATACCAAAATATCTCTAAAAAACGATTGTTTTCACACAGATATCACATGTTATAAATAACGCTGTTTATTGGTTGGGAAACTGATCAATTCCAAGGGTCTACAAAACGCCCCACAACTTTAGACCTATTTGTCCGATTTTTGATTGGATGGCAGTATTAGATAGGGGAAATTGTGAAGAATCCAACGATATCTAGGTTTACTTTAGAAGAAGTACTGGGCGGGGTTTAGAGAGAGAAGAAAGATGTGCTACTTGCTCGTGTTTTATGACGAAATCCGGTGAAGTGACGGGCGCCGAGTTTGTTGAAGAAAACTAATAAACTGCAACGATGATTACGTATGTAATTATACGTTTTAGAAAAAACTTGTAAATACAAAAATTAAAGTTTAGATCATTACCTTTCCAGCGGTTTTTGATTTATTGCGATTGGATAATTTTAAGTGGGTGAAATATTCAATACAACCACGCATTACAAATAATGTGTTGTCATGATTGCACGTTTCGTGCGATCTGCCGGTTCCAGGGTTAACATAAAAACAGGAGAAATCAAAAAGACGTTCGTGAAAAACGTACATTTATTGTTATACAAATAGAGACATACATACAGCCTAAGCTTGATGAAAACGCCTGAAACCAAATTGGAATGAAAGCTGGTTTTGTTTCCTTCACGTTTCCCATCCGTTTTGAGGGAAGGGAGCTGCACAACAAGCGTACGGTGAAAGGGATACCGGGTCTGTCAGAAAGAAAGAAGGATTAGATACAACAGCTAGGCACTAGTAGTGTTGTTGCCACCTGCCAGTTGCGTTCATCCGTTTTTCTCCTCCGTTTTCGCTATCTCAAACGAATTTTATTTTTTTCTCGATCGTTTTTCAAGAAGATGCGGTACTAACGAACAGACTGCGTATGACAAAATGGACAGTTCGAACAACCTATCCTTTCTCTTCCATTTTTAGAAGAACGTAAAGCAACGGAAGGAAACAAAACGGATGGCGTAAACCTACACTAAGGCGATGTCAAGAGCATTTGCCGCGTCTACGTGCGATACGAGTTCAGTTTTAAGATTTCACTCGATTTCCTCCGACCCGATCAACGCTGTATAGAGATGACACTAGCAGATGTCCCCGCACCTAATTTACGCCTTGACAAGTCAATACGTTGAAATTATTCGTGAAATCTATTTATTCCGAATTCTTGCTAAACCGAACAGTGTTTGGTCCCAATTAGTTTGAAATAGCTGGACTCTACTGTACCTTATGATTCGATTGTTTGATAATGTTTAATTTTATTCAACATTAAAATCTTCCAATGCACTATTTAATTTTTACATTAAATGATATCATTCAAAGTAAATACACAAATGCAAATATCTTCAAATGGTTTGAGATACGGATGTGCGGTTTTCACCATTAATTTTGTCTTAAAATTCTGCATTGAAATGATGTATCACATTACCACTTTCCTATTTAAAAACAAAAGTTACATTCAAAATGGCGGACACAAATTTGTTGACATTTTAATAAAATAGTTTTTTTACAAAGAGTAGGTTTCTCAATCACATCTACCTTCAAATTTTCCTTATATACGGAATATTAAGCCGTTCTCAGACTTTTCATCCACAATGTGTATGTATTTGATTTATAAACCAATGATATAAAGTTCTGAAGGAAATGATGTACAGGGTGTCCAGAAAGTCCCACCCTCCTTAATAAATGAGCTTTGGGGTATCTCTATATGACACTGGGAGATGCATTTTGGAGTGACCGACCTTTTCCCCCAAAATTGAGGATTGAGAGGGTAATTCAAAAATCCTAAATACAAACCCCCATCAAGTGATACCTCATTTTAAAGGGCTTGATAAATGAAGAAGATTAAGATAAATGTTTGATACTAGATTTTGAATGACCCTCTGATTTTATTAAATAACATGCAAAGAACCATTATTTCTTTCCACTGGAACGTAGTGTTTGTAACGTAATTGAAATTGTTTTAACATAGGATATATAAAATTTGACTGGCCGCCATTTTCGATAGTTTTAAGATAGAGACCTCTAATTTGTGCTATTCTCTAATTTGAGCTCTGAAGTGTTGCGAGGGGTCAGAGGAAAGACGAAACGAGAGTTTTGTTTCTAGTACAGAATAAACAGAATTTTTGGAATTTCTCTTTCCTTTGAAAATTTTATAAAGTCTTCTCCTTTTCATAAAAGATTATGCATATCGCATCCCCCAGTGCACCGGAGGAATTTCGCACGGTCAGAAATGAAATTAGCGCCCCCAAAAAGGGAATTTTCAAGTCTCTATCACAAATTCACAAATGTCCCCCCATCGCCCCCTGGGGACATTTTGCATGGTCAGAAATGAGATCAGCGCCCCCAAAAACCCCCGAGTACAGATTTTCGCGACTTTTCATCCATTTTTAGAGGTTTCAAAACAATTATGCATTTCCGCTTTCTCCCGAAACTGGTCTTATGTAGACTTTTTCCTGGTATTTTTCTCAACACGATGCAGAAAACTGCATCCAAATCGGAGCTGTAGGCATAAATGTATTTATTTTTCAGTACTTTGCACGTTTGAAATAACTGTCGATGAATTCTTGCGAAACAAGTAGCTCCACATTGTACATTAAAATGTTCTAGACTTAAGATTAGTTAAGTACTATTACTGCAAACAATAACAAGAACTTACTTGTCCCAACCTAGTAACCTATACACTCTACTTTTATCTATTATTTCTTGAGTCACCTCTCCATTCTTCAAACTACGACCTTGTACTCCGTGCTTATGAAAAGCTAGTACACTGTCCGGTAGACATACTGCAAACACAATAGAAAATTAGTATAAACAGAAATTAACCAGTAGTAATATCATAGGAAAGGGAATCACATAATTGAATAAATTGCTCGTATAGTTTAATATCTGGCCTAGCAAATAATAGAAGTTAGTGATGTATGTAATAGAAATGAAAGATGATAAGTGAGCCATTTAGATCTGTAGAGAAGTAGAAAGTTCCTTTTTCTAAAAGTTAGGCTGTTTTACCTATTTTACCATGCAGAAAGATTTTCCACTCTACTTTTTCATCAAAATTTGAGTTCAATTCAATTCAAATTATTATTCCTTTTTAGACAAACACAACATTTTGCATAAGGCAAGTCATACATGTAATACATTGATAATAAAATAAATATTATGTGAGTTTGTACTAAATCACAATTAATATACAAGCCGATATTACATATATATAAAATACAACTACAATAATAAAGCATTCACATGAACAAACACAGTTATATACAATTTAATACCTAATAAATAAAAAAAAATTCAGCTTCTGAGATGTCAAATATAATAAATATTTTATTGCTATGGCGGAACATTTTTTTAAATATGCATGGGCAAATGAATTCAACTACAGTAAGACCTCGATAATCCGGCACTCGATAGTCCAGCAGACCCGATAGTTCGGCATCCATCATTTTGAAAATTGGGACTCATTAAAAATGGCAGTTTTTGTAATTATTGAGCGATTTAGGCCCAGTCTAAAGTTTTGTTGGCTCCGCAACCGTCAAAAACAGTGTGTAAAAATCTACTGCTCAATAAATTGTCCAAAACAAACATTTCAATCAACATTTCTTTTAAAAATCGAACCGATTCAAAACAATGTGCTCTCGTTGTCCTTTAAAAACGTTAAGGGACTGTTTAACACTTTCGTTGCTGACAGTATTTTGTTGAGCGTATTCCACTTAATGAAGATTATCCGAACAAATTGAAGTCTTTGGAAAAAGATACATTGAATTTCTGGTAAATAGTTCGATTTGAAACCGCTTTCAGGGTGTCTACTAGTTCCCAGAAATAAAAATCAGTGACTTTTAGGGTAAAAATTTAAAAAATTGAGTTTCTATAAACAAAGTTTTTTTCTGTAAAACTTAAAGTGACTTTACACCCAGCTAGTGATAAGCGATTGCGTGATGTTTTAGTCAATTGTCTCGATTGTTCAAACATCTCGAGCATCACACTACCCCCCTCCCCCCCCGCAACTTGACTGCTCCGCTGTACCCTACTACGCCCATACTCCCCGCTTACTGAACGCTGTTCCAGTTTATTCATGTTTCGGCAAAAAAGACATTGAAACAACATAAAACACATAATTACTCCGCTTCATATACGCTCAAAATTATTTTAAAGGCTATAAAAAACTAATCAGGTTATTATTTAGGAAAAATATTTTATCACCTTGAAGCACGGGGCTATGATCGCAATTATAACATCAGCGTGTCACTCTCACGACAGTGCAGGTATACGGAACCTTTTTTTATATTTGTTACAATCCAGCGCTCAGAGAGCTCCCTGAACCCAAAAGTATTTTTAGTTATACCTGTAATTAGCTTTACTATAGCATCTACTGTGGATGTTACTTTTCTAAATCCATATTGGTTCTACTAACTGTAATTACATAGCAATACAACAACACATATTATTTGCTTTATGAAATCTGAGACTAGGCATGTAAAATAGTTAAAAAATAACTAAGTACTAATCGTACTTGTGTACTAAAATATTGACTTCTTCATAAAAATAATTTTGTTTAAGGGGTAGAATTATAATAAAGTTAATATCTAGATAGCTAAAAACTTAAAATTTTATAATATTTTCTTACCAACTGACTCAACGGGAAAGTCAAATTGCAGTTCAGATATTTGCTTACGATTAGTTTTCAGTCTTCCTTGGGGAGTAACTATCCTTACTATACCTGGAAATTAAAAAAAAAAAACAATTTAGACGACTGAAATCTGTTTATTAGAAAACAAGATAACATTAGCAAAAACTAAACATGTCTTAAATTAAAATTCTTGCTTCAGTTTAGCAATCTCCTTTTTAAAATTTTTAGTTTTACTACATCAAAAACAAATATGTTATTTATATATTTCTTTAAGATTATTAAGGAATTCACTAGGGATGTTGGAATAGATGAAAATGAATGTGAAGATAAGCTGGCAAACAAGGCATCAGCTTCTGAATTCACAAGACCTCAACCTTTCTGTGGCACACCCAAGACGACAGCTATGCAGGTAGTTGCTGACTGGGCAAGACTGGAACATGAGAGGTGGATGAGCAATCTTTCACTTATTGCTACATTAAGACAAATTGGATCCGACAATCTGTCATTGAGTAGGCGCAAGGTAAAGGAGGTGGTCGCTCTATTCACAGGACATGGCCACCTTAGGAAACACACGAAGGACATGGGAATTTTCACTGGAAATCCTAAACGCAGGGAATTTGGCCTACAGGAGGAAACCGCAGAACAAATAATCTATGAGTGTGAGAGGCTGGAACAGATCAGTTATGAAACCTTTGGTAAATTGAACAAAGGACAAACCATACCTCAAGACAACCCTGTTAAAAGGATTCTTAAGTTCAACGGATCTTGACAAGGGTAACCGAGGGATCAACATCCTTACGTGGGAGCGCAATAAGCTCTAGAGGCTGACGTGCATAAGGTTCTGGACCGCCCACAGAAGAAGAAGGGGTGTGCAAGATTCCAAAACTCGAACGAGGAATAACAAAATATCGTCATGATCTCATAGCCAAGAATAAAATTCATTTCTCGGTTGTACTTTTCTTGATTTAGCCATATTTTTCCTGGTTTGTTTTTAAAATCTCGAGTTTTCTTTTTTTCTTTGTATACCACTTAAAAAATGTTACATCAGAATGAAAAGAAGATAAACAGAACTTTTCCAAACAACTCAACAGGGAAGTGATTTAAATTACCTTGGCACCGAAGAGAAATATCGTAGTCTAGATTGAGGTTTATATAACCTTGGGTGTTTAGTAAAATAAATAATGCCAATTAATTACATAACCAAAAATAAATATAATTATATAAAAATTAATTTGTTGCATATGTAGTGTAAAGGTTATTAACCAATAGTCAACTGTTAGCCCTTTCCCCGGTATTCCGTAGTAACTCGTAGCGATTTATTTTTTCACACCCCGTTTTCCGTACTAATCCGTAGTAGAACTTCGTATAACTTCGCCATCTGTTGGAATATTTTAAAACTAACTTCAGAAACGTGTTCAGAGAACATTTTACAGTACAGTTGTATATCATTTGTTATTTCTTCCAGATGTTTACGGTTTTAGATCTGTGTTTATAATCATCTGTAGCACAACTTTTGTAAACAAAGCAAGAGTAACGTAAAACATGGCTAGACTGAATTTAAAATACATGGTTATTTTTTTGATTTATTAAATGTTGTTTTGTAGTAATTGAACACAAATAAAACAGACAGTTTATGGCCTAACAAATATAAAGTGTCTCCTAACATTTTTGTAAAAATTATAACTGTGGGTGAACTTATTTTTCAATTTGTTTTTTATTTGGACTTTAGCAATAGCAAATCGAAAGAAGGTTAAACTAGATTAATAATTACTTCCCATATACATTATATTTCTTTCAATGATGTAAAAGCGTATTTTATATTTTTCATTCTCAACGTGAGAATCAAATTTTATTTCATTCTTGTCTCTAAAACGACATTCTCGTTTTTTCTCGATCTCGATAAATTGTAATTAATAAATTCTCGTTACTCGTTCTGAAACCTCAGCTCTCGGCTTGTTCTCGATGTCGGTAATTTGTACTAAACAACATCCTGTTCTCGTCTTGAATTTAAAAAAATCAATTGTAAGGAAGCGGCGGCACTATTTATTACAACGAAACACAATTCTTTAAATTACCCATTTATTCAACATTAAATCATTTGTTCCACATTTAAGGTTAGCTGGTGTACACATTCTACCCAGACTGCCATTTGTTTTCACCCAGTGTGGCTTGGATTCACACGTCATCTAGCAACTCATCGGCAATGAAGCCGACATGCAGTTGCCCAGAGATCTAACACAGTCGTAGCTAATAAAGTTAATTCACTGTAATATCATTTATAATTATAGGCATTACAATTCCGCACCCCTCTCGAATTCGCATTAAAAAACTTTTCATATTTGTCTCAGAATTCACTTAATGCTAATAAATGTGCATTCATAATTTTAGAGGAAACATTTTTACTGTCGTAAACAAATAAATGACTTACTAGAGTAACACACTAAAATTGCGTCTTTTTCCAATTGAGTAACGTTGATAATATTTAAGTTCTCTCTTCTTGGTATAACAGTAGCTGCAACAAGAAAATACATAAAAGTAAATGTATGTATTCTAAAATACACAAAATAAACAATTTGCACAAAAATCTGATAAAAAAGTCATGTACAACTCTAAGTATAAATGGCATAAAAGTCAATAATTAAACAAAATTATTAAGAACAATGTTAGTATTGATATTTTACTATGAGAAACCCATTTACGTCCCCTTTGCTTCCAAAATACCCATATTTTAATCATTTCTTTTTGGATACTGTAAGCTTCTGTAATAAAAACCAATAAAATGCCTCTAAAGTTTTTTTCATTAATTGTCTTGCCTCTTCTTTATTTGAATATCGTTGAGATTTCCTCTTTTCAATTTCCGATCTATTTTGTCTCCAGCGTCAGTCACTTCCCCAACACCTAAATCACTTGCGAATTTTCTTATTGAATCACCCCCATCTAATCCTTTAAATTGCTTCCCAGTTTTGATTTAAAGATAAAAGAACACGCTTTCGTTTTTAACTCATAATGAGACTCTCGTTCACAAAGTTTAACACCGACACCAACTAAAAACCAAGGTGACTAGTGATATAACCTTTTGAAATTGCTCGACTAAATTACTTTTTCCCTGACCAATCTTAGAGAAGCACAAACAAAACCACGCTAATTTTATTTCAGTAAAATGGTCAAATTATATTGGTAGGCAAATAAATTTTTAGGAAATTAATTAAATATTTAATACTATCTATGCCACCGTTACCAACCACCAGCAGTTACAAATTACACATTTATGACTATAAATTAAATTAAACAATGAATTACTCAAATTATATTTTACTAGGGGAAACCCCTGCGTGCTCCGCACGCCAACCCCGTTAGAACCTTCTATACACATAATCATGTTATGTTTTCTATATAATAAAGGTGTAGGATTTATAATAACCCCAAAGCTAAGATGGTAAATAATGTTAAAGGTTCAAATCAAATTATTTCGTATATTTTATAACAGCAGTTATAATAAAGGTTAAAAAACCAGCAAGGCTCCGGTCTACACCTTAATAAAAACCTAACCTAAAAGTTAGCAATACAAATAATTGCTTCAAAGTTTGAAATCAGCTGTCAATGGAAATATTGGAGCAAACAACTGATGTATCTTTATTTTATTCAATTGGTTGCTTTGGTAATAAATGTAAATACATGAGTTAGTTCATCAGTCTAGGCATAACCTAAGATTTTTTCCGACTAAATTTACAAATATTGAAATAAAAAATGTTTTTATCAAAATGAATTATAGTGTATGTTACTCAGGGATAGTGTAGCTTTTTATTAGTAAAACTATTTTTTCAATCGGTTCAGTAGTACCAGAGATTACCCCCTACATACAAACAAATTTTACCTCTTTATAATATTAGTATAGATTGAACTTGTGGGGTGTTTAATATTTACTAGTGGACATGGCAATGCTTCGCTATTGCTTGATTTACCTAACCTAAAATTATATTCAGTTTTTGATCCAAATCAGTTGTTGATCAAAATCAGCTGTTGATCAAAATCAGCTGTTTTAAGCTTTTCATACGAACAGCTGTTTTTTGTGCCCCTGATAAAATCAAAAGAAATCTTTCTTCTTCTTCCTTAAGATTGACCTTCCATAAGATTAACATGGCAACTTTGAGTGCCACTGGGGCGAAGCCCTTAACATACATTTAGCTCATTTTAAGGGAAGCACAACTTCAGAGTGAGCTCTGTAAAATGACACCAAAAACATCAAAATCAGTTAGAAACTCTAGGAGGAGTTCTACTCACGAAATAACCCCTAGCAAATTAATTATGTATATAGATCTTTTAACAACTTTTCCGATACAATGCACATTATCTAAATGACTACATACGGATGGAATGTAATTGACTAACCTGTTCCGTCCATATCTTCCAGTTCATCACTATGAAACCAGCTCGCTCCAGAATTCATATTGATTAGATCAAGTTTCAGTCTATTCTTATCGTAAGCCTGTTTCACGCTGATGCACACCATAGGGTACTCTAATTCTGGAGTTATCACCATTTCAAATACTGATAAAGGTTGGGCGAGACTGCATTCTAAATGCTACAAAATATATTACACACATTTTCATTTGCATAAATCAGAATCCTATAAGGTTATGAATATATAATATGCTAGAGATATCCAATAACTATGGCAAGAGTTGTATAAATATTATTCTAAAAGTCAAATATCACTCGCTAAAGCATCACAGTATCTGTAGAAGAATAGCTGGATAGTTGACATTTTGCTTGAAGGTTTGGGTCAACAGATAGGAAGTAAATATGAATTCAGCTTAAAGGGATCCGCCACCAAAAAATTTGAAAGTTGGAATTTTTTGAAAAAAAATTTTTATTAAATTTTTGTATTTTACATAATTTTGAGCACGTGTGCAAATTTTTAGGCCTTTGTGATCGTTTTTTTGAATTAAAAAAAAATCAAATAAAATAATAATATAATAATAATAAATGACTTTATTTTTTGGGGCGAGATTAGGACTGTTTAGTCCTCTCTTCCACCTAACCCCAATACAAAAATACAAACATATTATATAAAGTTACAAACATATACAAAATTAAATTCTTATAAATAAATATTACTTTAACAGACAACAAATAATAATAAATGTAGCTTATGCAATTTATAAAAACATTAACAGCAATTATTACAAACAGGTTAATACGCATTACAATCATAATTACACATTCATACAACTGAACAATAAACACTTCCAATGTACGCCTCAAAACTGGGATGCATCATCCACTCTGAACAATAAATATGACATCAATAGCTTTGAAAACTGGACACGGCCGTCAGCAGACTTAATTGCATCCGGTAGCGAATTCCACAGACGGCAAGCGGACACAGTAAATGATTTATTATATTTCATAGTCCGGTGCAAAGGTATAGCAAGAGTAGTGTCACATCCTCTAGTCCTCTTTGCACTTATGTTAGAGATATAGACAAACTTTTCTGCCAGGTAAGTCGGCACTCCAGTTTGTAGAATGGAATGTAACATCATCAGAGTATGATATGTCCGTAGTTCATTAAGTTTTAAGATGTTGAGAGTTTTATAATAAAGAGAAACATGAGCATCGCGATTTAAATAAAAAATAAAACGTATACAGTAATTCTGTGCCCACTGCAATCTGTTAGCCAACACCACGGACATGTCACCGACTACGGTGTTACAGTAAGTAAAATATGGAAATATAAGAGATTTTACAAGGAGCACTCTGACGTGGAACGGCAAGAGTTCTTGCATTTTCTTTAAGGTATGCATCCCTGCAAAAACTCTTACACGTTTCAGTCACATAATCTCTCCAAGTCAGTTTACTATCAATGATCAGTCCAAGGTCCTTAACTTTGTTACAGTAGTCTAAGATGTCGTTATCAAACTGAAGTCTGGGAAAGTTGTCTAAGTCTATTTTGTTCAACAGTCGAGAGTGACCCAAAATAATAGGCTGCGTTTTAGCCTTGTTGATTTTTAATCCGTTTTTTCTAGACCACAAAGAAATATTTGAAATATCATGGTTCATGCGTTCCACCGCTCTACTGGAATCCTCTATTTTAAATTGTAAATGTATTTTAAAGTCATCAGCATATAAATGAAATTTACAGTATTTTAATATTGTAGAAATGTCGTTTATGAAAATGCTAAATAATAAAGGTCCTAAGACAGAACCCTGCGGAACTCCCATGCTAACATCCCTCCAGCTAGATCTACTTTCTCCAATACTGACACACTGCCTTCGTTCAGAGAGATATGACTGAATCCATGACAAACACACTGGCTCCAATCCAATATTTTTTAATTTAGCTAGCAACAATGAATGATTAATGGAATCAAAGGCTTTAGAGAAATCAAATAGAGTTAGAAATGGTAGAGCAATTTGCGATTACACATTGTTGAAACTTTGAACTCCGTTTCCCGAAAATTTACTTTTTCCATGTTTGGATGTACTTGTGTTTGAATAACATCTAAAATATTAGGCCTAGGCCTTTGAAATTTGTACCACTTTATCTTGGATATACTTAGAAGATTTTTGGGTATGGAAATTAACAATTTTTTATAATAAAAAAAGTTTGAATAATATATTTTTAAATATAACCTTATAACCTTTTTTGTTAAAAATAGCATATGTTTATCCATAGCCAAAAAGTTTCTTTATATTATAGGCTACAAAATATTAAAAAGATTATTCAAAATAAAAGAAAAACCTTAAAAATTACAAAAAAAAAAAAATCAAAATTTTGAGTTTAAAAATACATAAATGTGAGGAAAAAATGTTTCCCCCCCCCAAAATCATTCTTTTTAGTTGTACTAAACAGTATAAAAATTAATTCAAAGGTTAAATCCTAAATATACAAAAAAAAAGTATGTTTTGGTGGATTGCCTTAATGTACGAGTTGAATAAAAAATACAGTACAACCTCGCTAGTCCGGCCTAATGCGGCTGCCGGTATGCCGGATTTAGGATAAAGCCGGACCACTGAGAGTCCATTTAAAATGATGCTTCACCGACGAAATAGCGAATCATTCTTATAACTTATTGATTGAGAAAGTGTAGGCTAAAGTTACACATTAAAAACAATTAAGGCAATAAAAATTACCTGCACTTGGGTCTGCATATTATACAACACGAGACAAAACAAAACTCCTTTTGCAATGCAGCATTTACTACTGTAACATGTTTTAATAAGTATGTACATATATTCTGATAATCAGGTCACAACAAATATTTTACAATGCATTTCGGGAAGTGCAAAAACTTGAAAGGGCGATATTTGAGTATAATAAAACTTGTTTACAGAATTTTTAAAATGTAGTTATGAAGATATTCGCAGAAACTCATTTCCATTATATTTACAAATGATATGCAGCTGAAATTTCAAAATATTCCGCGGTGTTCGAGGAATGTTTAACAGCAAATCAAAATTGTTGGGAAGCAAGTTATGGACAAAATGTATTCCTTCCATGCTGATGCTGTACTGTATTACTGTGTTTACAAGATATCACCTTTCATTGGTCCCCAACATCAATGTACAATTTATTACCCCCTTGTCAATAACAAACAATATTTGTGATGCGGAAAATGAAAAGAGGGACCTCTTGTTGGGAGAGTATAATTTTCAGTACAGGCAAAATAAGTAGTAAGGGTAAAAAATATCAACATTTGGTATGTTATCAATTATTGTTGCCCAACTCCTTATTTACAAGCTAATATTAAAATTGTAAAATGGTTTGTAGTCGACAAAAAAATTCGAAAAATGGTATCCAAGCAACAGATGTTAGGTCTGAGAAAAGGGACCTCTTGTCGTTATGGAGAAATAACATAGGTGCGACAAGAGGTCCCTTTTCTTAAAGACTAACATTGCTTGCAGTGTCTCAGAAAGTACAGTGACTAGATAGAGACAGTGTGGCCAAGTGAGGTCTTGTTTCCTTTTGGCCGGCAGCCATGTTTATCCTAAATTCTTATCTGTTTCTATTATATGTGTTAAATTTTTTGCACGAAAAAAAAAGAATACACTTTTTAAGAAGAAACACAGTTTTTATTATTTAATTTCAATATAAATATCAAACTGTAACAATTAAATCGCTTGTTTTTCCTTTTATAAAAAAAAACAAAAAAAACAAAGAGGTCATTTCTCTTATAATTACAAAGAGATATAACACTAATCTTTACATTATAATTCTGAGCAGATGACATTACTTTTAGGAAAAACATGGCTGCCACTTTCATATGGCCACACTGTCTCTATCTAGTCACTGAATCAGAAAGTAGCATCTCCTGTAATCTAGCGACGTTTCAGGCAACTAACTGTAGTTTTTACTAATAGTAGTACAACATCTTCTGCTTATTTTAATACCATTCCCGGCAACATGGTCCTTTTCTTTGACTGGTTAAAAATGTAATAAAAACAGGTTTAAAATCCAACAAACAACCTTTTGTATTATTACATTAATAACAATCTAGACAATATCTATTAATAAAAATGACAATGATTAAAAATTCCTTAATTACTCAGGGTTGTAGCTTACTCTGTGGTAAGCAGCTGCATAAATAATACAGACATTGGCATGAAGTAAACAGCAGACGATAAATAAAAGTTTAATCGGTATTCAAAACTTTAAATGCGTTTTTCTCAAAACTACTTTTTCCATAACTAAATTTCATTTGGCCATAACTTCCTTTATTTTTAAGACAGAATTATGATTTTTGTGTTAAATTGTTCAGAAATCGACCCTTTTAAAGAAACTAACAAAAACTAAATTTGGTAAAATTTGCGACAAGAGGTCCCTCATCGTATTCCGCATCGCATATTATATTCCATAAATCATTTACAACAGTTACTTACACCTGGTTAATATACTACAGAAAGTCGTACCTTTAGCAGCATAAATTTGTTGAGAGGGTCGTACCACTGCATGAGGAAGATACCGCTCGGCATCGCTCCGCAGAGGTACTTGTAGCCATTGTACGGATTCCGACCGACACAACATTTTGTACAACCTTTCGTATCAGGTACCTTAGTAGTCAAGGCGAACTTGCGTGGCACTAATCTCTCGGGTATCCTGTTCATGTGCATGGAGAACCGATGACTCTGTTTGCTGTGTAGTGCTAACAAGTCATGCCTGTACAGTTGTGGTGTTTTGCCTGGAAACCAATAATGTCGCTCTAAACACAATCGTTCCTCGATACAACGGACTAATACTGAATGGCGTAAGTAGGCCGCATTCGACAAGTTTCTAAAGACATTCTATGGACTAGGAACTAACTTACGGGCAAACGGAAATGATGAAAACAATTTAGAAAACTTTTTCGAACGTAATGTTATGAATTAAAACACTTCAAACCACTAAGACGGTTTAATAACTCGGAAGTAAGAAATATTAAATAATTCACTGTTATGCTATCATTTGTTTATTTCAAAATTACTCAATTAATTTGGCACTAACAGACCGTGGAAGTTAGACCAAAATCATCCAGAATAACTAAATATTTTTCTACAGCACCGATCGAGATGCGGTTTTTGGCATTGTATTTGGAGAAGTCTTAGGAAAAAGTCTACATGTCGGCAGACAAAAAGTGCATCATTTCCCATAATTTATAAAAATTGTTTGAATTCATGCAAACTTATCAAAGTTTGTATACAGGGGTTTTGGGGGGTCACAGATTCCGAATCTGCCCTTCAAAAATATGTCCGATCAC
>JAGFPH010001883.1:78578-99992 GCA_018207615.1 Philaenus spumarius
CTTATAAAATGGTTTGAAATGAGGCAATGTCAAAGCGTTCAGCTGCAAGAAATTGCACTGTTTAGATAGGGATACAGTGAGAAGCGGTTGCGTTTCCGGTTGCTTTATCGTTTACTGGAGCAGACCCTTAACTTCTTTGTATAACAATAAATGTACTTTTTATCACAAACGTTTTTTTAATTTCTCTAGTTTTGAAGTTTAAAAAAATACCATTTTTTCTGAATTCCGTTCGGAATAGTCAGATTTTCGGATTAGAGGGACCCTTCTGTAATACATCACGTTCTATAAATTTTAATCGGTAAACAGGACATTGCGACACTTTTCCCTCATACCAGCCTTATATATTATTTCTCAAATGTGTTTTTTTGTCGTTAAGTGATATCTCCCTTAATTGTTCATAAAAATTAATTATTCGTGCATCATTTTAAAGCTTATGGACCCCGCTATAGACAAAAAATAAACAAACATTTTAAAATTCATGTTTTTGTTACAAAAATTGATTAAAAAAACTTTTATAGTATACTTCATATGGTTCCTAATGAAAAGCGCCATATATTAACAATCTGTTTAACTAACATGACAGCTGTTAGTTAGATTGTTTACATTGTATATGCAAGTGTAATCTAACACACAAATCAATCAAATTAAATCAATGTAAATAAATAAATCAATAAATCAATGTTTTAAATCAAGTAAGTACTCCTAGCTTGCGAAATATTCGCACGGGTCAGCTAGTGCAACATATTTGGGTTTGATTTGAAAAATATTATTTTATAAATATCCAAGGTTAAAATTTGATTTTTATTTAAAGGTTTGCACTACTGATAAAATTTATATTTAAACATTCTAATTACTCTTTTTTGAACAAGGAACTTTTTAAAGATTTTACAAAAAAAGTATACCTTATACCTCAGCCGAGAAGAGACATAGGAAAAGTAAAGAGATTTTATGGTCTCTAAACTGGGCCACTCTTGAAACCCTTCAGAGAGCAAAGTAAGACGATGGCAAAGTGCAATATTCAAAATGTTCCAATTGGATTTATAGCATAATACTTGACTTAACGTAATTATTTACTCACCATTGGTTCCTGTTGGATCCTTTTCATTCGTCCCACTGTCACTCAGGGACCTTTGCCTCTGGCCGTTCAGAGACAATGTACCCGCAAGAGTTAATATTTCATCTACGGAACTGTGTCTTCTCGGTGATCCATCGGGCCCTGTTTAAGAGTAATTAACACAATTTGTAAAATACAAACTAATATAAATGCAATAACAATTTGCTGGCAGATATTACCTTGGATTATCATGGTTCTACTCTAATCAGTATTTATCACACGGAGGCGAACAAAAGTTCAATCAACTAAAATATTTAAAAAAAAACAACTGACCTGTTAAATTAGTGTAGTAGTTATTGTGGTTTCTATGCAGGTCGCAGTGATGACTAGAAGTTGTAGAGGTTTCTCCAACAGGTAATGTAGCTCTGCATCACAAGAGATAATGTTAATATAACAAGATTACTTGTACTGGTGAAGTGCAACATCAAAACCACTTACAAACAAATGGAAGCAGTACAAACTGAGTTTATACAGATATTAAATACTAATTAAATAAAATAATTTATTTTGTAGACTTAAGTGTATTGAATTATTCTATAAAATAATACAGAAATATCCTGTTAATCTGAAGAAAACTTCGAGGGCTGTCCAGAAAGTATGTTTTGACCGAGAGTTGCAATGGGCAGGGCTAGCGCCGCCGTCTTGGCGTCAGAGTGTTCCTACACTCAGTAATCAGCCAGCCGTGGTAGTTTGCGCATCGCGCCTATCGTACTTTGTACACAGTGGAGTGTTAAAATGAGAGCTGCGATTGAAAATTCCGCCAGTTGTGAAATGCGAGCTGTGATAAGGTTTTTGTTGGTGAAAAATCACAAAAAAATTTAAATTCATCTCCAGATTGTGATGTGTCCTGCCATGGAATGAGTGAAAGCCGAGTGAGGCAGTGGTGCATTGATTTAAAAAATGGCTGAACCAATGTTCACGATGAAGATCGCAGTGTTAGGCCTAGTCTTGTGAGTGATAAACTAGTCATTTACAATTTCACAAAGTTTTACACATACATACAGCTGCACGGAATGTGCAAAACTTTGCACCTGGTGAAACTCAAAGGCAGATCGTCGAGAAAATCTAAACTTTTAAAAAATAGCCAATTGCATGAAGAATAAAAATGATTAAAACCATCTTTCCAACAGGGAAAATCGTGTATATTGTGTTTGTCTGACATGAATCTTGTGTGATTTTTGCTCAGGATACAGTTAATGCTCCCTCGTAGAAAAATTGTGTACGGTAATTCAAAACAAGCGACAGGGCCTTGCCAAGTCAAATAATAATGTTAGCGCACGACTATGCTAGGTCACGATACCGGTTCTACAGAAAGGCAGATCACCGATTTTGCCTGGGAATCGACTGACCATCCATCAAACAACCTGGACCTTGCTCTGGGCGAGTATTATCCGTGCTTCCGCCTTCAGCGTTTCTGGTTGGCCAAAGTTATGACACCATCAAAAAAGCAAAGCAGTAGCGCGTCATCGTTGGCAACAACATTCTTTGAAGAAGAAAAACACAATTAGGTCTCCGATATGAAAAGTGCCTCGACAACGGCAGAAATTATGTTGAAAAATGGTTTTCATCATACCAACGCAATATACCATTATTTACAGTACTACCAGCTGTGATTGAAACCAATCGATTCCCTATAAACCGGATAAACAGTCCGGGTAAAACTGTAAAAAAGGACTAGGCCGGGTAAAACTGTAAAAACAGGACTAGGCCGGGTAAACAGTCCAGGTAAAACTGTAAAAAAGGACTAGGCCGGGTAAACAGTCCGGGTAAAACTGTAAAAAAAAGGACTAGGCCGGGTAAACAGTCCGGGTAAAACTGTAAAAAAAAGGACTAGGCCGGGTAAACAGTCCGGGTAAAACTGTAAAAAAAGGACTAGGCCGGGTAAACAGTCCGGGTAAAACTGTAAAAAACGGACCAGGCCGGGTAAACAGTCCGGGTAAAACTGTAAAAAAAGGACCAGGCCGGGTAAACAGTCCGGGTAAAACTGTAAAAAAAGGACTAGGCAGGGTAAACCTATAAAAAAGACTAGGCGGGATAAGAAGGTTCCAAGATTTGTCACCACAAGCGCTGCTATTCTACTTACAGCATTCCATTATAATATTTTTAAACAGCCGACTGTTTCTAGCAACATAAGCAAATGAAACAATAACAAACCTTTGATGTTGTTAGTTTAGCCTATTGACTATTGTAAAAATATAAATGTACTTAATAATGGCCTATTCAAATATTAATATTCCTGAATCAATATTGAAAAGAGCGTCGGAATTATCAATGCAGTTGTTACCTGACACTTACGATATGAAGATGAATACAATATATTGAAAAATTGGTGTGATGAACAAACACTACACATGGTCCAAGTAAGTGGTGAAACTATGATTGTATACATGTCTGAAAAAGCAAAGGAGATAAAACCAAACACTTTGTGGTGTAGATTTTCAATGTTAAAACGTTGTTTGAAAATCAAAGAAAAAATTTATAATTTAAATTACCCTAAGACAATTGCATTTCTTAAAAAAAAGCAGTCTATTGGTTATCAACCTAAGACGGCTAGTGTGTTTACCAGTGATGAAATTGCCAAGTTTATTTTTAGCCACCCTGTATATTTAATAAAAGGTGGTTATGACGAAAAGTACTGTTCATAACTCGTTCGGTGCATGATCGAATTCAAGTACTCGGCTTCGCCACGCATTTGAAATTCGATCGTGCACCGGTAACGGCCACTTTCCGGACTTATGACAAAATATACTACTTAAGTATGCTCTTTAATGTAAAGATAAATTTTAACAAAAATATATGTATGACGAGTTTTTAATAAAAATGTGACTTATTTTTGAACGTGAATCGTAATTGCATCCAGAGTGTTATTAGCTTAGAATAATTCTTACAGTGGTGCAGCTGTTCCTCCAAAAATCAACTTCAACATACACCTTTTAATTCCTATGATAGTATAATAATACTTCACTAGTAAACATATGTGTTGATTCCAAAATATATTTATCAGATGTAATACTATTTTATAAAAGATATGACTTCTGAAAATTGGAGTCCATATTAATTTTAAATAATTTGACCACGCAGCTGAACCGCTGACGTGAGTTGAGCAAATTTCCAAAATTAAGTTTATAGGCCTATGTTTTAGGGTTTCAACCAACAATCAGGGAAATAGGTCTATTCACGACGGTGCTGAATAGCTGCAAAATGGTTTGCACGCCATTCCGCATACTGGTAGTATCTTCAATACACAATGCATTGCGTGCTTTGCACGCCAACCCCCGTATTGGGAGTAACTTTAACACACAAAACATTGCATGCTTCGCACGCCAACCTCACGGTAGAATCCACCACATGGCTTTGAACCGGGTAATTGTGTATGTTAAAGATACTCCCAATATTCGGAAAGGCGTGCAAAGCATTGTGTATTGAAGATACTCCCAATACGGGGGTTGGCGTAGCACGCAATGCTTTATGTGTTGAAGATACTCCCAATATGCGGAATGGCGTGCGAACCATTTTGCAGCTATTCAACACCGTCGTGAACAGACCTATTTCCCAAATTGTTGGTTGAAACGTTGAAACCCTAAATCATAGGCCTATAAACTTAATTTTGGAAATTTGCTCAACTCACGTCAGCGGTTCAGCTGCGTGGTCAAATTATTGTCATTGTAATAGCGCTAGCAGCACGTGCGATAGGTTACAAATGTTACAATATAGTATATACTATATACAATAAGATCTGCAGACAGATCATATTCATTTAAAATCTGTTATGTATTGCCAAAATAATCAAATGATTTTAAAATACTCGTATGAAAGTAAATAGTCGATTATTTTGTATTCATCGTCCCATCATTAGTACCGCCTATTTCTGTCACTTGTTTTACTTCTCAGTTCCAATTGAACAGTTAACATTTTTTAGTTTTAATTTTTTAAATTTAAGTTTTGCAATTATTGAAACCATTTGTTGTTCGTAAGTTAGTTCCTAGTGTTTTAGATGACATCAGACACTTGTTAAATAAAACCTGGTTTTTTCAAACTTAACGCAATTCAATATAACTGACTTTCATAACAATAGCTATTGTGTCCCCTATTAGAGTGTTAAATCGACCAATACACTGTATTGTGATTCCACTTTCCTTCTTGGCACAGAATATTAAGTTGCCACCTAAACAACAGAGTACTTAAATATCTTTAAATTTAAAAAAATAAAAGCTCCCACTCGAATTAATTAAGCACTAGCTCTTAAACCAAAGCATGACATCCAAATTGACCCGGAACGTTTTTTTAACAAGCAACCCATATAATAACTAGCTTTAATAAGAAAAATGGTTTCAATTTTTAGAATGCAACAAATAAAGCAATAAGGAATAGATGGTAACATTTTATATTACTATTTTAATTTAAATGAATATGATAACTTTTATTTCTTAATACTAATTCATAAAAAATAAAAAGAATGAAATTGCTGCAAGCCAAAAGCACAGTTTCTCGTAATGACGCGATTGTAATTTACCAGACAAATATATGGAATACACAATGAATTTTTTAATAGACATGTGTTATAATTATAGTAAATTCATGTAATGATTTTTAAGCTGCAAACAAAACCTAATAAATCCTTTATTTAATCTAAACCCTCCATAATATTGAACAAAATTAAATCGATGTATTTCTGTACACAAATGAGCTGATAAACGACAACAAATTATTGGACGCATTACAATTACTACTGGTCAAAAAGTTCTCGGAATTATTATGGAAGGCTTGCAGAACGATCCCAGGTGGGAAATCTGTTTTCTGAATATTCGGCACCAATGTTACTCAAGATGTGAGCGAACTGCTCAGTCATCATTAGCACAATACTTGTTATCTGTAAGACAGATTTCTACTTTTGTCTGATTTTAAAATGTCGTAAGCAAACAGTTCACCAACAATAAATTCAGTATTTTGTAAGGAAATCACCTTCTGGACCTTTTTTTGTAAAAGAGGCAATTAAGGGTCTGCTCCAGTAAACGAGAAAGCAACAGGAAACGCTCTTCCGGTATCACTGTATCCCTATCTAACCAGTGCAATTTCTTGCATCTGAACGCTTTGACATTGCCTCATTTCATACCATTTTATAAGTCTATCTTTTGTAATTGAGTGTGGAAAAAAAAACTGAATATTCTTTATAAAATTTCGGATCCTACTTGCAAATTATTTTTCATTATTAATTTTTTATTGTGTTAGGAAAAAAATGCAAACTTTGTACTTACAAAATGTCAGTTACTTGACAAATGAAAGAAATTTTTAAAAATGTAAATTGCAAGAAGGATGCGTATTGTGACTGTGCTTAAAATGAGACCTTGCAAACAATTTTATGATAAAAAGTAAACGAAATAAATGGTATGAAATTTAACATTGCTCTTATGGGATAAAAATACATTTTATTTTTACTGGAGCAGACCCTTAAGAAGTTAAAAGTGCCAGAGTAGCACAATTGTTTTTTGGAAGGTCGGAAAGGATCGAAGACGATCCTCACTGCAGGAGTCTTTCCAATTACGCCAGAGGTGGAAAAAGATACTAATGATCAGTTTATCACATGCAAGAGTTCACATCCATACATGGACGCTTTCAGCATACATTGTTTTTTGTCTGTACATGGTTCCAAAAATTCTGTTCTATAAGCAAAAACAAGCTAGAGTGTCGAATGCACATGGCGATTTCTTGAAACAAATAAAATAGGGATTAGGTAGGCGTTTTTCATGTTCAACAAACACTGATTTAATTTTAGCCCACTCTTCTCTGTTTGAAGTTATTGTTAGTTAATGATGGATGTTGAATTTTATTATAATTACTTGTTCGGACATTTGCCATCATTTGTGTGTTAAATTATCAAACACAACGTTTCGGGAATACAAATCAATTCCCGTTCTCAAGTGACTAAAACTAACGGTACATAAACCCAGGCAACTAGGCCTATGTAAGAGTGAACAAAGTAAAACTACAAATTAATACTAACCTTAACTCTTTTACTTTGTTCACTCTTATATAGGCCTAGTTGCCTGGGTTTATGTACCGTTAGTTTTAGTCACTTGAGAACGGGAATTGATTTGTATTCCCAAAACATCGTGTTTGATAATTTAACACACAAATGATGGCAAATGTCCGAACAAGAAATTATAATAAAATTTAGCCCACTGTTCACTAAATTAACCCTAGAAGCGGCAGTGTTAATGAAAATGGATTTTTTGGAGTTTGCGAGTATTTTTTTGAAAATTCGCCAAATATAATAGTTATATTCCAATCCAAAAGTGTTCCATAGCTTTTTTTTGTAGATAAAGGTTCGAAGAATTCATATATGCCAGTAAAAAATGTATTGATGTAAAATGTACGAAACAAAAAATGTTCAGTAACGAAAGAAAGGGAAAAGTTCAACTTTAGGTCCACATAAAAAGTAGTAAAAATCTTTTGTAATTTTTTTCGAAACGTACAAAATTTTTGTAATTTAGTTCTAAATAGAACTGTATGAAAATGTATATCAATTTCAAATTTTGAAAACACCAGTTTCAATGTTCCTACTACAAGACTGCTAACAAAACAAGGCCTAGTTTGAATAGTAATTTAGGAATATATGCTTTGTTCAAAAACGAAATATTATAACAAAATGTAGAGAATAAATCAAAGAATTGAACTGCATACTTGTAAATCATTATTTCATAAAGGTATTTGACTTAGTTTTACTTGAATCACAAAATTAGATCAAACGAATTAAACCTCTCACGGACGCATCCTAAACATATCCTGCCCGCCTACACAGTTGGACAACGCATTGAGAGACCGTGGGAACTGTGCGTATTGATTTCAACAAATGTCTGTATTTCCCAGGACTGTACAAATAAAATCATAACATTCAATATGGTTTACTTTACACGAAACGGAAGATTGAAGTTTTGTCTTCAAATCGATATAAACATATCTATACAAATATATCAAATTGTAATAGATATGTCGATTGCAAAATGTGCTTTCTCATAGGTTGAGAACTGTCCAATTGAAAGGGTTTACAGACAACTTTATATTTTCGGAACTATAAGAGCGACGACTGATTGGAAGGCAGTTTAGAAAGTTCAAATCTTGACGAATCCAAAGGTATCTTTATATTATTTTCAAAACAATTCTGTCGAGCGATATTGAGCCTTAGAAAAGTGACAAAAGTGAGTAGTTTCTTTGTGTTTTTTTCGCGCGGCATTAGCTTTTTAGAAAACTACAAATTTAAAACGATGATTACATATGTAAATACACGTTTTACAAAACATTTGTAAATACAAAAATTAAAGTTTGAAACATTTCCTTTCTAATGGTTTTTGTTTTATTGAGATTGTACGACTTTTAGTGGGTGAAATACATTCGATACAATCAGACGTTACAAAAGCGCTGGCTCGGCTCGCTGAGTCGACACTATAGTGTTGTCTGCTGCTTGTAGGGTTAAATTTTATTAAAGTGAGACAATGGGAACCAAACGATCTAAATGATAATTGACTGAGCAGTTCTCCCACCACCTACATATTAATCCGGTGTTTTTTCTCCAGGGATGTTGTACTGGTCGCTGCATAATAATCCTGTTCACTCTAGTGGGATTTTAAAATCCATATTAAATTACTTAAGTTTGGTTTACATACCATCTGGCAAATTTAAAAAAAGTCATACCTTTTTTACACCAAATAACTTCTTGTGGCATACCTTTGCTAATTTAATAATATTAACAAATAAAAAAACACAAGGAATAAAAACTCTTAAAGTTATATTTTCTATCCAAAATCATTATATAATGTAGTAAATTCTACAAGAAATTATAAAGTGAGATGCCATATTGGAAGAAAAATTGCATAAATTTGAATAGGTCCCAAAAAATTTCACCTAAAAAGAAAAGGGTCTCCACATTAGGCTGTGGTCAGAACGGATGCGCAGTCTGATGATGAAACGGTCGTGCGTAGTTGTCAAGAGTGAAACAAACAATGAGAATCAGGTTTGGATGGTCGCAGTGGAGGGGACGTAGTCTTGCGTAGTCGTTCGTGCACGTCAGACTGAATCCGTGAAACAAACTCGTTTGTTTTTTTAATTGCATAGTCATACGACCAACATTGCGTTTACTATACTGATCGACTGAGATAGTAAGTAAATCAATTATGTTATTTTGCAAATTAAAGACGAAGTCGTACGACTAGCACGCATCCACTACGACCGTGACCTGACTCTGACGAGTACGCACGACCGTTTAGTCGTCAGATTACGTATCCATTCTGACCACAGCCTTAGAAGTAGCTGTCAAATATATAGTTAAAAAAACAAAACAAAACAAAAGCAAACAAACAAGAAAAGCTATCATTTCCCATAAACTTTGAACACTAGTCCTGCGACACTTACATTATTTCTAATTACAAACTTCCAATTAATACGTTACTGATTGAACACATTATTTAATCATGCACTCTACTAGTTAGTTTATGATTTTGACAAAATGTATGTGTCGTAAAGATTCGCCTAAGATTTTCAATTGAGATAAACTAAAAATGAGACTTAGGTTTAACAGTAATGTTTCGGTTACTTACTGTTGCGAATACGTGTCTTCAAGGTGGAACAACGGAAGTGCGTATGTGCCCCTAACATAAGCAAGGAAACAATAACTCGCATTACTACAAACGCATTTAAAACACAGCAAAAATATTGTAGGTAATTAAAACTAAATTTTGACAGACCTAAGTAGAAGTTACAAAGGGGGCTTACTGCTTCAGTACGGCTAAAATTCAATCCACAAAACTGACATGTGGAAATAGCGATCTAAAACTTGTTCTGTTACAGGCATAAAATTAAAAAAATAAGAGTGGACAGTAGACTTTCATAAATCCGGACCGCTAATCGGGAATTTTTTTAAATAAAAATTGGTAAAACACATGGATTACTCCGCATAGCCTAAATGACATGTATTTTGTACCTTCGGGCCTCCATGTTTCAACGAAATTGACGTCGTTTACGATTCACAAGGCAGTGGAAGTTTCCACTCGGATGTGTTAGTTACGTTAGTTTGCTGCTAGTTTAATCTCCATATCAAAGCCCACTAAAGAATACCGTTGTGAGGCGGCCAATAGGATGGGCGCCCAGCGTTGCCATATCTACTAGCCTCGAACACTCCTGGTATTTACCGCTCGAGGCTTGATCGCACAGTTTAAAGAATTATAAATGCGTTGAATCAGCCGCAGTCAGTTAGAAGCGTGGGTACGGTGATTGGAGCGTTCAAGGTCTCGGTGTACACAAGCCCGTCCCTCAACGGTATATTCTTTAGTGGGCTTTGATAAAGGATTAAATTTTCATTCCTTATGTTTTATTAAAAAATTTCCAACTTGTAGTGTTGTTTTTATGTACTGTGTTTCTTATGTTTATTTAAAGCGTTTGGTACAGTAATGTAGATTCTTTTTTATAAAAAACGTTCAATACTGTTCATAAACTGCATTTTTTCATTTCTGTGTTTAATTAATTGCGGTCCAGGTACTGTATTATGTACATCACAGTACCATAAGATGCGATGTGCCAGAGAGTTAAAGTATCGTTGGGTATCAGCAAGGCGCGGCAGCGATAGTATGTGCGGCTTTCCATCGCTCTTATCGGCCGCACGTCCGACTCCAGGATATCCGGATTTTTCAGAATCCGGATCGACCATCCGCCCCATTAGTCCGGATTTTTGAGAGTCTACTGTATACGTTATATTGCAACCACTAACTTTGTGACAAGAGCTTTACATGAAACAGTGCTGGGCAGACAGGCTAAGTGAACTTTTTTATCCAGAAAAATGTTCAGTACTAAGTATACACAAATCCAACACACTTTCCTTGGATTCAAATTAATTGTATACATTACTTTTCCCCCCAAATTTTTATCAACCCTGGAACTGCCAATCGGTACCATTGCTATCAATACAGTTAGTTTGCTCTATCTATGGTGCCGTCGGTCACATTAGTAAAAATCACTTTCTTCTTATTTCAAAGCTCTTTAATGTTTGATCTTTATGAATTTCAAAGATAAAAAATTAACTTTCAGATTATTAGGCGAGAAAATAAAATACTGGACCTACAATAATTTTAGCAGTAAGACAGATCGAGATGCAGTTTTTTGCATTCGATTCAGGAAGCCGCCAGGAAAGTTTGTGACCCTATTCGATCGATGAGAAATCAACATTGCATCGGTGCATAGCAAAAATGAGCTTTTTTAAAGTGCATTCAATGAGCTGTATAAAGAAAAATGTATAACTCGGTCATTAATGACAGAAAAGGGCCCAATTTTGGTACTAGGGGGTTTTTGGGGACTCTGTACACGAATATAATATCGGCGATGACCCCCGGAGCGCCTGGTTCCCAGAGCGGGTGATATCCACATCGTCTTCTGGAATTTTCTAGAAATACGCCACGAAATCGATCGAAACTCGTTACCCAGGGGTATTAATTTATTATTCAAGCATAATGTATTATTTTAAGAGGAATAATGATAGCAATGGAAAATATAAGTTCCGACAAGAGAAATCCAGCAAATATTTCATGATTGCTCAGTGAATGAAGGGGGGGGGGGGGGGATAGTGGATTTCAATAGGAAAAATATGAAAAAAGTCAAACGCAGTCATTATTTAATATAAGGACACACCAAAATGAAATCAACGAAAGAATGAATCCTAGAATAACAGAAGAATTTGTTTAGTTTTTAAGAATTTTCAAAATATGGATTTCAAATTAACCCTTGCAACTACTGGAACTAGTTGGTGAGTTCTTTGTGATTCCAAGGGGGCGTCGTTGATATTATACCCGTGTTGAGCGACCCCAAAAAACCCTGGGTAACGAGTTTCGATCAATTCTAGGATACGACGTGGATATCACCCACCTAGGCGCCTGGTGCTCCAGGGATCAAAGTCGATATTATATTGGTGTTTAGCGCCACAATAATTATGTTTTAATCAATTTTGTGGGGCATTTCTAGAAAATTCCAGGAGACGACGTGTATATCACCCGCTCTGGGCCCCTGGTGCTCCCGGGGTCATTGCCGATATTATATTCGTGTTCAGCGATCCCAAAAACCCCTGAGTAACATGTTTTGATCAATTCGTGGTGTATTTTTAGAAAATTCCAGGAGACAGCATGGATATCACACGCCCTGAGCCCCAGGTGCTCCGGGGGTCATCGCCGATATTACATTCCAATAATGATTTCTCAACGATCATGGGGTCACACACTTTCCTAGGGGCTTCCTGAATGCAAAAAAAGCACATCTCGATCCAGTCTTACTGCTAAAATGATCGTAGGTTTGACCTTATTTATGCTTTATTTCCACGTCTATATGTATATTTCGGTATCAGTCAATTGCTATATCTTTTTAAATGTTTTACTTTACTGAATTCTTTACTTTATTTGTATTTTCACATGAGTTATTAGTTGTTTTAGATTTGTTTTAATTTGGTCTGAATGTTTTTAGTTCGAATTTTGTTGGTTTTTTCCCCATTAAAAAACAATTGTTTTGAAAACCGGTTATGTGAACAAGTTTTTGGTTATATTTAATTTTCAATGATGGTATAATGTCAATATATCAAAAATTAGGAAAAGATCTGATCATATTAGAACAGTAAAATGCAATTCTATAGAATTGTTTTATAAATATATAGAAAACAATGAATTGCTGAAAATAAATCATAATTATTATTCTGATAATCATAAACAAACTATAAATTTTTGATGAATAGTTAGGGGCCTACAATTTGTATATGGTTAAATTTGGTAGCACTCGGATACGTTGAATTTGGATACGTTTTTATTTCTTTTTTGTTGTTAGAACATTTCAAGTATAGATTGAAAGGAAAAATAAAATAAATATAAATTAAATGTAATATATTTTATTTCTTTGTTTATTTCAGAAAAATGTATGTGTAACTTACTCTGATGTATTTTCAAAAAAAACAAAAAAAACGTTAAATTACAGTACATGTGTTGGCACCATAGAAAAAATTAGCCGGCAGCTCCATGGTTAAACAGGATTAAAATGTCACTACGGGATACTATAATGAAGGATTAAAACACAATTCTGAATCTAAATAGGTGATCTATTATTTTAGACAGGTTAGTTAAGCAATAGAATAAATGAAATCAAATGATATTAAAAAAGCCAAAAAAAAAAGCAGAAGTTAACCAATTATAAAGCATGAAGCAAAGGATTGAAAATGTAAATAAGCCAGAATATATTCAATAATTTTGAAATCAATAACAAAGGACTACAACTAATGTCTTTTGTAAATTTTTTCCTAAGGACAAACCAGTTAAAGAAAAAATAAACGTATAGTTTTGATGTTAATATGGTTTTACTAAAGGCGATTTACATTAGCATGCAAGTTAATCAGAATACAGGGATATTTTGTTACTTTCTACATTGCGGCAGCATTGCTTGATCTACGAGATCTAAACTTGACTATAAATTGTTTGTCTGAGCATCGCGTTGGCTTTGCTATTGTGAATGCTATTTCAAAATGATCTAAACTTTGTTCCTTTTTACCTCAGAGAAGGGGCAAATGTAGTTGTAGGAAAAAACCTCCAACACAGAATCGGCTGTTTGTCACATATTAGCTAAATTAAATTCCGTTGATCATAAACCATGTACGCTAAATATACGTACAGTATAATAGAATTGTTTTGCATGTGATACAGACTTCTTATGCTCGCCAGCCAGCTTAAATCCAGTTTAACCCTCCAAGTGCTAACGTCGCATATGCAATTTATAAAAGTCGTGTTACGGTGTTAACGTCGCATATGCGATGTTTGCGCAACACATTTGGTAAATGTGTACGACGCCGTTATTTTTAATGCAATCGGATACTTCTATGTATGGTTGTGTTTGGAAAGAGTCACTTTATTATAATTCAGAGTTTCATAGCGATATCGACTCAAACAAACCTTCGGCAGAATTGTCAAATCAACTATCTAGTCGTGTAGTATGCGTAGATAGACGCTCGGAACTCGGATTTTGTTTGTTTATCCACTAGTTGTTATTCATTTTTAGTTTCAGTTTAGATCAGTTTATTTTTATTTGTTTTTGTAAATGTTTATTCATTTTTGAAGTAATTATGGCTGAACTTAGCAATTCAAGTGCTATTTGAAAATAGTGACTTTTAGAGAATTTGAACTGTAAATATTTTCTTCTTCTTTTTTTTTCTTGTATATAATGTGTGTGTTATTCTTTTATAACAAATTAAAACCATAAATATTGGGCCTAGACAGTACTTTTATATCTTTAGAGGCAAGTTTTTCTTCTTTGTGCGGAAAAGTCATTTTTTTATAGACAAAAAGTTTTTTTTTTACACTAAAGTAGTAGTGTTATGTATATTTCTATTCACCATAAAATTGTGCAACTTTTGGCTATATTGGATTTTCTGTATAACTTTTGTTTACATATTTTGAGAGAGTGGTTTTAGAACACAATTTTTTTTAATTTTTTTATTTTTACTTTGGTTTACTTATTTATTTGTTAAAGCTATTTACTGTAAAGAGCATGTAATTGTGATTAAAATGATGTATAATAGGTCTTACTTTACTGTTAGTGAGTATTTTATAATGATTTTAGTTAATAAGCATGCATGGAACCAAAAAAACCCTTAGCACTAAAGAGCAATATAGTCAGCACTTGGAGGGTTAACACCAATAATGTGTGACAAACAAATTTGAAAAATGTGCAACACACTGTTAAATGTTGTCAACTCATGAATTTGAACACATTAAAAAAAGAGGACCTTTCTAAAAATTGTATAGGTAAAAATTGTTTTCAAAATCGAGTTAGTTTTTATTAAACAATATAAGTGTTCTAATTAATTTCTACTCACTGTACGAACAATTATACAGAGCTAAAATAAAAAATAATTGAAAGAAAATGTAAACGATAAAATAAATGTAACAATTACCCAACACAAGCTTCTCACAAAATGAGTCCACGTACGTGAATATTTTTATAACTACAGGAGCACATATTTTGCTAACTTTGAAAGCATATAGTGGCTTTTTGTAAAATTTTGAGCATATTATATGAGATTATTTTGTTAACCTTTTAATTTAATTCCCAACTTAAATCTACAATTCACCTATTTAGCGTGTAAAATTAGAAGTGTGATTTTAGAGGTTTTTCCATATTATTGATTTATTAATATATTTTCTCATTTGATAGTAAAATAATAATATACGTTTTCAGTTATAAAGAAATATATCTGTATTTTCTTTACAGAAGGTTGGTTAATATTCAGTTGTTTTTAACTTTGTTACAACGGCAAACATTTTGGGCTGTTTAAGTCATAAAATCCAAATCTTGTTAATGAAAGTAACACAAGTTATTCATGAACAATATTATTTATATTTCTTTTACTAGTAAGCCCCCGTGAAACATCACATTAATTAGATACACATCAGAAATACATAATTTAAAAAAATACTATTTAAAAACAATAGACTTTATCTAGGCCTACCTTATGCTAACAAGAATTTTTAACAATAACAATGGACAGTGAACCCCAAATACCCCATGTATATTTTTGAAAGTCAATTTTTTATTGTACATTGTTTTAACTTCAATTTGGTTCATATTAAGCTACCGTACGCTCTTTACGTACAATTGCTAAACCATCAAGTATTTTACAATTAAATGCGTGGCATAACTCTTCATTCATTTTATTCGTGTAAATGTAGGCCTAAATGAATTGACTAAATAAATTGACGACGTTGTGAGCATTTATGTACTTGTTGACACCTTGTTGACTCACATTTTCAACTAAAATATTTGCTAAATCATACACATTTGAATGAACTGTTTTTTTTTTAAGAAATATTTTATTAGTAGCTAACCCGACAGACGTTGTTCTGTCCAAATTTCAATAAATTTGTTTGTGATCGTTTTGTGAATTTGTGATAAGCTGTTAGAAATTGGTAAAAATGAGAAAAAACTTATTTCCGAGTGATCATTGTATCTATTAGCAATAATTGTGGAAATGGATATTAAATTTGAGGAGGAGTACATTCAGAAGAACGGTGATTGAAAATTTTACATGCAAGATGAATTCTATCGGCAGTACACCTCTGAAATGTGCGAAGTGGATAGAATGTGATCGACTTGGAACCATGCAGTTTTGTTCCAAAATTTAAGTTATATAATTGAATTAAGTCAAGAGTTTCAAGTAAACAGTCAAAACAAAGAAATGCTTTAATTTGAATGGTTTGTTGTGACATCACTATTTGCTTTATTGCAGTGTTTTATGATAAACAACCTTTTTGTTTTATTGTCTGGAGAGTAAATAAAGCAGGATTTTCCGGCACGGGAAGGCGGATATTTACATTAACTAAACATCCATAAGTTAAGACATTTGGATCTAGATGTTTGACTTGTAATACAGTAGGCTAAACTTTTTGTTTGCTTTTACCTAATCTAAAAAATCTGATAGTTGTGAAGAATACCCAATTACCTGACTCTAAACTGGCCAAATTGGACATTTACAAAATTGTTAACTAAGTATCCACATACGTTAAGACATTTGGATCTATATGTTTGAGTTATAATATAGTAAACCTTTAGTTTGCTTTTACCTGATCTAAAAAAAAGGCAGTTATAGGACTCCCGTCAGAAGTAAAAACTTTTTACCTTCATATAGTTAATAACTTTATATTCTGGTTATTAAGAAGTATTTTTTTAATCAATGTATTAATATTGTTTGTAATGGAGCCTTAAATACTTTCAGAGATTCGACGGAGACTTAAATATTTGCGGAGATGCGACGCAGCCTTAAAAAATTGTGGAGATAAGATAGAGCCTTAAATAATTATGTAGATGCGATGGAGCCGAAAATAATTGTGGAGATGCGATTGAGCTTTAAATAAAATTGCGGGAATGCAAAACTGTGTTTTAAATAATTGTGGAGATGCGGCGTAACCTTAAACACTTATTATTATTTTTTTTTTCCGCTTACACCCTTCCTCAGCAAGGGATATCTAATTATGTTAATTCAATAATTCCAGTAAAAACCGTACAATTGAGATAACATCGACCAATATCGGTAGATATCAGGGTAGCTCAGATGGTAGAGCATCAGGACGGAAACCTGTAGGTCCCGGGTTCAACTCCCGGTCTTAAATGTTTTTTCACTTGTAATTCAATTACTTAAACACTTGCGGAGATGTGACGGAACCTTAAATAATTGCAAAGATGCATGGAGCCTTAAAAAAAAGTAGTGTCTGTGAGGAGACGGTGACGCGAGTTTAGTCATTTTTCTCCATGCAAAAAAGTGCCAAAATCGCCTAAAGAAGTTTTCATTTCAAAAATGATAGTTGCAAAGAATTAGAATGGTTCTAAATTAGCCAAATTCGTTGCAAATAAATGTGTTTTGGTTCATTGTAGGCCTAACCTAAAATTATGTTCAGTTTATGATCCAAATGCGTGTGTTTGCTTTTAGTTTGTCAATATAACCAAAAAAGATGTTGGCTTTGAAGAATAAAAATATAATGTTAAGTAAAGTTGCTATGGTAATGAATGTAAACAAACATGTGTTGCTAGGCATTTTCATCAGAACAGCTGTTTTTGTGCGCTATGGTCTCGAGTCCGTACAAAAGAGGCTGTTTAGTTTTTCCAAATTTGAAACTTTTACGGGAAACTTTACAAATTTTTCTTTATATAAAAACCTAGTTCGGACTATTACGAACATTTAAAAAAAGAAAATAGCCAAATTGGTTCAGCCGTTCTCAAGTGATTGTAATATATGTGAGTTTCAGGGATTTTAATTAATTAAACAGGGGTATAACGTAAAGGGAGTTGCTATGTAAATTTTGGATGAATTAGCCTAATTTAAAACATTGTATTTTATAAATAAATAATAAACATAGAAATTCAAAGGGGGGAATGCAGACGTTTTGAATAATATAAAACAAAATTTTACTTAAAATATATTTTCCATTTTAAAACAAAAAACTTGCATACAATTAGCATATGTCTAAAATAAAAAACATCATATAATGTAAAATACATTGAAGAAAACTTGGGACACTCGGTTTCTAGCCTACAGTCGATAAACATTTGAAAGGACAGTTGTAATAAGAAAGAACAGAAATTTGATTTGTGATGTTGGTAGTATGAGTTACTACGCTCAGGGAGACATATTTACGGTCCCCTGGAAAAAAGGAGGTGGAGCCAAGGACAGACGCTATCTTCTTCATTACTTGTTGCTGAGATCCTATACAGTATAGACCTGTTGATTGTCTAGTGGTGAAATGATTTCACAAACTTAAGTTTGTGCGGTATTTATAGTTTAAATACCGTACAAGTATGTATAACAGTTAGTAGAGACAGTGTTATGAATAAATAATTTTAAATAGCGTAAATCGTACGTTGCAAATCTGAGAAAATTAACTTTGTAAATTTTGTTAGTGTGCGTTGGTTTGAAAGTTAACTAATGGCGAACGTTTGCAAACAGGTGCCGCGTGAAACGACATTTCTGTTATAAACGCTTTCAAAGAACAAAGTGAATTTAATACGACGAGGCTAGTGTGCTACGAACAAACATCTTAAAGGAAAAAGTTATAAATAGGGGTATAAATTAAATCAAAATTCTTTAATAATGTTGTAAGTTTTCTTTTAACAAAGTGCACTATAAAACAAAACGTACGTAAGTAATAAATATAATACTAATTAAGTCTGCATTTCAAAATTTAATATTTCAATTTGTTGTATGTCTAAATTTAGTAAGTGAATAACTGGAATGAATGCGTGAGTGTTTGAGAGTCTTTGAGATCAACTATGAATTGCCAATCTTTTTCTTTTATATGTTGTATGTTTAAAATCTAAAATGTGGCATTAAAAAACTTAATGCCAACTATTATGTTTTCTTAATTTGAGTCCTTTCCTTCCTAGAAGTACTTCATGGTAAATTGAACCTTGGTTATGAAATATAGAGTCAGTGTAAGTTTAAGAAATACAAAATGGCGTTCAGTTGAAACCGCAGTAACAGATTTTGGCGGCAGGGTTTCTGTGAGGAGAACACAGACTCCGTGCTTCTAAGACGAGTTGCCCCGTAGTTATCAGCTGTACGCACAGATGTATATACCAACATGTGTAACAGAGATTTGGTAGTCAACTGTGACAAACACAGATCTGACTACAACATAACCTATTTTCAATTTTGGGGTTATGTTTGATTGTTTTTGTTGTGGTTAAGGGAATAGTATTTTATAAATACTTTTTTTTTATATTTATAAATTTTTTATTTTATAAATTTTTTTTATTATTTATTAATAAATTTTGTTTGTAAACGGCTGGCAAAGATACAGCACGTTACATGATGCGCTTACAAAGGAACAGCAATTCATTTTTATTATATAGATAAGGAGCAAATGAATATTCTGTTGTTATTTTCAGTGCCGTTATCATTTTAAGTACAGTAGAGCCCCGCTATTCTGAAAATCCGCCTATTGCGAACAGAGTTCAGAAAAAATACCGATTTTTTGAAACATAAAACAGGAGAAATCAAAAAGACCTTCACGTTTTCCATCCTTTTGGGGGAGGGAAGCTACTGCAACAAGCGTTCGGTGAAAAGGATACCGGCTCCTTCGGAAAGAAAGAAGGATTAGATACAACAGCTAGGCATTAGTAGTGTTGTCGCCACCAGCCAGTTGTGTTCATCCGTTTTTCTTCTCCGTTATTGTTATCTCGAAGGAATTTTATTTTTTTCTCAATCTATTTCAAGAAGATGCGGTACTAAAAGACAGACTGCGGGATGAAAAAACGGACAGTTTGAACAACCTATCCCTTCCCTTCCGTTTTAGAAGAAAATGGAATCATAATGCAACGGAAGGAAAAAAACGGATGGCGTAAACGTACACTAAAGGCGATGTCAAGATCATTTATTGCGTCTACGTGTGGTACGAGTTCAGTTGAAGCGTTCACCTCCCCCGAGCAGATCGACGCTGTATAGAACTGACACCAGCAGATATGTCCCCGAACTTAATTCACATTGACAAGTCAATAAATTGATATCATTCATGAAATCCGCCTTCTCCGAATTCCCGCTGAACCGAACAGTGTTCGGTCCCAGTTCGGAATAGCGGGACCCTACTGTACTGTAAATTAAGTTAGTTTCAATCAAAGACGAACTTATCTAATTTCGTTAAAGAGATACTTAGTGAATGCAAACCAGTTACTTTGATCATTCTATGACATGCTATTTATTTTGTAAATGTGCCAACAATGCTAACTCTATTTCAAAAACACTTTGTGTGCAGATAAGCATGAGAAAATCTTTCTTAGAGCAAATATTACAATACCTTAGTATAAGCTCTTCGTCTATGTACTGCAAGAGGCTCCTGTGTACAAGCAAATAAATAAGAAAAAACAAATAAATGCAAGTGCTGGGTTAACTATTCTACTAAAACACTAAGATTCAAATATTGAATTTTGAAATTGTAACATTTATTCCTTACTGCTAACCTAAATCTCGTGCACAACTATATTCCAACAATTGGTGAACTGTTTTCGCGTATTCACACTGTACGTCAGTGTACATCGTTGCCGGTTTTTTAAAATTTAGACCAGGCAAAGTACTGAAAAATAGATAAATTTTTGACTACAGCTCCGATTCGGATGCAGTATTCTGCATCGTGTTCAGAAAAACACTAGGAACAAAGTCTACATACGACCAGTTTCGGGAGAAAGAGGAAATGCATCGCGAGTGCATAATTTTTTTTTAAAACCTCTAAAAATGGACGAAAATTCGCGAAAATCTATACTCGTGGGTTTTTGGGGGCCCCGATCTCATTTATGACCATGTAAAATGATGCACCGGGGGGGAGGGGGCTGGGGGGGGGGTAATATGCATAATGTTTTATGAAAAGGAGAAGACATTATAAAATGTTCAAAGGAAAGAGAAAGAAAAAATCCATAAATTTACCAAAAATTCTGTTTATTCTGTACTACTAACAAAAATCTGGAATAGTAAATACAAACATACGCAATGCTTGATTTCCAAAATTATTTATGAGCTGCCATTATCATCGTCGAATTCTTGCGCTTTCGTCGCTGGCATCCATATCGCCTAATTGGTTTGAGCAGTTGGTGCCCAAACAATTCTTACAAGAAATTGTGCAAGCAACGTTATTGTTTCCTGTATCCACACGCTGGATCTATGTCGCAGCTTCACAAATTTCCCCCACCACCCCCCCGGTGCACTTCGCATGGTCGGAATTTAAATCAGCGTCCTCAAAAACCCCAAAAGGAAA
>JAGFPH010001883.1:100092-118456 GCA_018207615.1 Philaenus spumarius
GGGAGGGGGGGGGGGGGGTTAATATGCATAATTTTTTATGAAAAGGAGAAGACATTAATTATAAAATGTTCAAAGGAAATAGAAAGAAAAAATTCTTAAATTTACCAAAAATTCTGTTTATTCTGTACTATAATATGAGTATAATATACAGAGTGTATCAGAGCGGGTGGCCGGCTTGTACTTTTAAACTTTTTGGCTATATGAACAGTTTTTTTTGGTAATTTAGGCTTGAATATTTTAAATGTCTGTCATTTTGAAATTACTGAAGTAATGACATTGATATTTACAATCGCCCTTTTTCTTAAGTAAAAATTGTTGCGGATAATTTGTCTATTTTAAAAATAATTCAACATTAAAAAAAAGGAAGTCAAATATTTATATGCCACAGATAAAAGTTTTATAATAACAACAAAAAGAATCAACTTTGTAGGAATAAGATTTAAAATTAATTGTTTTGGGAATGCTGTATGCCGGCAGCATTCTGGCTTACAGATCCGGCTCAGACTGAATATTTAATTAAAATTAGACAAGCTAACTCAAGTATCCAAATAAACAAACCATAACTTCATTTAAAGCAGGAACAACTGATTTACTTTAAAAATGAGTCCACTACTCGTACCTTTTTTTTGTTAATGCCTTTAAAGTTCTCACATTAACTTTAATGGAATTGGTACCAGAATGAATAATACTTTTAAAATAAAATGTTCCTCTGAAGGCGCCCGAGCCACTGATACTTTAAAAATTACAAGTTAACGTAAATTGGATCTGTGACAAACGTATTTAAAATATTTGCCATTTCTTTCTGAATATCGGTATTGGAGTATTAAAGTCACAATTTTAACAAAGTGCATGGAATAAATGGGTGGCTAGTGTCGATGGAACTTTAAAAATATACAGCACAAAGGAAGAAACAAAAGAGGGAATAGAAATAAATTATACGTTTTTGAAATGTAAAAGTTGTTACAATATTCTAACTTTACAGTTAATTGTACTAATTAAAGTTTTTTTTTCTCAAAACTGTAAAATTTAAAGTAATTCATTCATTCATTTTGTATACAGTAATAATGATCCAATTTTACTTGTTACGAGTCAAAAAATTTGGATTAATTATTTTCAATGTATTATCGTTAAAGAAAACAAATAACTTTGTAATACTTATAAAAACTTGAAAAATATTCTTTTTGAGACATATTATTTTTCACTTCATCTCCTTGCGTTTATAAAAAGACAATCAATGTTTATCCTAGGCCAAAATATTTTAATAAATAATCAAGGTTTTAGGGGGTATAAAAAGAGGTACCACTTGTGAATTAATTATTTTGTATGCATATGGCAATTACCAAAAGGGAGGCAAATAAAGGCATTTAACCTTTGTATATTTTCATTTCTGTACGTTTGATTGCCAAGAATGAGAAGATAAGACCTGTACTTTATAGAGCTCACCTTGATAATTTGGAAACAGTTTACAGCTATGCTTAAAAACTAAAAGCATTTGGATACTCGGTTAGTAGACTAATGGAATAGTTTGTGCAGTAAAATTTAAATACATATATAATAATTATAAAACTAACAGTTCAGTATATTTACAAAAAATAATTCAAAAATATTTCTACCATACAAAACTTGATGGCAAAGAATAGTAACATGAACAAAAACTAAACTAATCGTGCACACAACAAACACGCATGACAAACAATATTTCTATTTCAGAAACACAATTTTAGTAAAAAAGAAAATAATAGCAAAAATCAACAACACTAACAATCAAGATCAAAATAAACAGCTCATTTACCGTACTCACAGATGTTTCTTTATTATTCCAGATTACGTAGACAGTACGTAAACAATTAAATAACACTTTAGAGGAGTTGAAAGACGACTAATGTATTCAATGAATGTCACAGAAAGCAGACTGCTCACACCATTACAATCAAATTTTGAATCATGGGGCTTATTTCACAAAGGTACAAGTTACATTTCACAATTACAAATTCCGGTTTGTCATAAGTGTTCCGTGAACGATAAAAGTAAAATTTTACAGGTTGACAGCAATAAAGTACAAGTAAATATAAATTGAGAATGATCATTACTAATACAACTCCTACTATAATGTTTGTGTGTATTATTAAAATGTTACGCTTAAAGAACGAAAACGCTCATTGACCGAAAAAACGTCCTCAACATGTTGTGGTTGACTACAGAAGACCACAATACGAAATTTGCGTAGTGGCTCACATGATATCTGACCACCACACGTTGTGGTTATTAAGAAAAACATAACACGTTCGGAACGTTAGCTGATACAACCACGATATGACGGACAAATTGTAACTTGTTAACCCTAGAACCGGCGGCTTTAACGAAAATGGATTTTGTGAGGTGACCAAGCATTTTTTCAAAAATTCACCAAAAATAGTAAATGAACCCCATTACAAAAGTGTTCCATAGCTTTTTTGCAGAGAAAGGTTCAAAGAATTTATATGTGCCAGTAAAAAATTATAGATGTAAAATTTACAAACTTATTAGCTCAAGAAGAAAAAAATATTCAGTTACGAAAAATAAAAAAAAAGTAGTAAACATTTTTTGTAATTTTTTCCATAAATGTAAAAAAGTTTTGTAATTTAGTTCTAAATAGAACTGTATAAAAACATTTATCAATTTCAAATTTTTTATTTTGAAAACACCAGTTTTTATGTTCCAACTACAAGGGTGCTAACAAAACTAGGCCTGGTTTGAAACGTAATTTAGGAATTTTGCTTTGCCTAAAAATGAAATATTATTATAACAAAGTGTAGAGAATAAATCAAAGAATTGAACTGTATGTATACTGCTAAATTATTATTTCATAAAAGTATTTGAGTTAGCTTTACTTGAATCACAAAATGAGATGAAACATATGAAACCTTGTGCGGGCAAAGGAAATTCAAAAAATGACCGTTAAAACAGCCGTGCTTTGCGAACTCAAGCGGTAGTATGAATTCTGCGCAAGTCTGTACTTTCAACTGCTGTTTGAATAACATCTAAAAAGTCAAATACAGTTTGCTTTACACCAAACGAAAGATTGAACTTTGGTCTATAAATAGATATAAAAAAGTCTATTGAAATAATACGAATTATAAAAGATATCTCGAACGCAAAATGTGATGTTTTATTGGTTGAAATCTGCCCAATTGCAAAGGTTTACAGACAATTCCATATCTTTCGAACTATGCAAGTGATTGAATGGCAGCTTTAGAAATTTAAATTCTTAACGAATCCAAAGGTATCTCTAAATTATTGTCAAAATATCCCGGTCGAGCTCAATTCAGCTTTAGAGAAGTGACAAAATAGAGAATAATTGCTTTGTATTTCACGCGCGGCAAAATGTTTACAGAAAACTAAAATTTTAAAACGTTGATTACATATGTAAATATACATTTTAGAAAGAAATGTTGATACAAAAATTAAAGTTTGAAACATTACCTTTCCAATGGTGTTTGTCTTTTTGAGATTGGAAGATTTTTAGTGGGTCAAAGATTCAATACAATCACGCGTTACAAATGTGTTGAGCGATCTGCCGGTTCCAGGGTTAACAGGATTATTAAAATAAAAATCTTAAATTTATTTAATCTCAAATCACCCCATTTCGTGTTAACTCAAAAATATGCTGCTCTTTTAGTTATTTTTATACTTTTAACATACGACTGTTTTAACAGAGATGATACCATGGAAAACAACTGCTTTAGCAGCTTCTGTTTCAGCAAAGAAAGACCTATTAGTTTTTGCATCATTGGATCAACGGTATGAATGAATTTTCCCTGACTTTTTTACAAGCACCTTGACTTTCCTTTACCATAGGAACTCTGTTTATTTAGAAATTTAAAACATGTAATAAATCGATCAAAAAAGTGCCCGATTTATTCTTGGAGAAATAGAGGAAAAGAATATATTATTTGCTCCGTTTTTAAAATATATTAACTAAAGATTTCCAACATTAACTGAATTTTTACACAGAGCCGACCCAACTATATTTTTGCGTCCTTGCGGGCCTGTACAGGAAATTTTTTTAAAATAGGCTGCCTAAAACAAGTTCTTAAGCTAATTTCTTACGGTAAAAGCAAAAAAAAATTGGTGCTTTTAAATTATTTTATAAAATATTCTTAACATTATTAAATACTTTTTATATATGATATTTATTTATTCTTCTTATTTTTATTGTATTGTGTAACGAAAAATTATATTTTTTTTATAAATCAAGCGCCAAAATAGAATCAGCTTGGTTCAGTTCTTTCCGTCATAATCAATCCTACACCTTTATTAAAAAGGAATTATAAATTATGTGTATAGCTAAAGGAATTGTGATGGCGTACAAATTTAACTGTAATCTGTGCCGGGAAATAATAGCAATTTACTACAACTAAACAAAAAAACTCTGTGGAAAACTATAAATAAACAATACTCCGACAAATTAAAATGTAACAAAAAATCTTAGTACAGCAACAGAAATGTAATCTGATATGGACGTTTTTAGTAACAAAACTAAACTACATTGCAAACGCACACATCTACAATTCTACAGTAGCATGCTAGATAAAAGAGCACGAACTTCAAGTAATGTGGGATGAAAAAGAGCTTTCCAGTAAGTGGTTTTATATGTTATCAAGTACATAATTAATTATTAAAAATGTTAAACAGTCAAAAAAAGCTAAGTAAAATAAGTATTTTTTATTTTAATTAATTAGGGGAACTAATTTTTTGAGGAAAGATTAGAGATTTAATTTAATCTATTAACTGTATGACTTACTATTTCAATATACATGTCTACCGAGTAATGACGGCAAGTGTTTTTGTAATATGATAAATAGAACTTGTCATATAATTAATAGATTATATAAATATTCAGAACAGGGACAACCAAAAGTTACAGTCTGGCTTAAACTTAAGTTAACCAAACAAAAATCAAACTCGTACATTACTTGCATAGTATTGGAATTGTAATAATTATTGTCATATTACTAACTTCTATAGGTAAGTAACACAACTTTGCATCCACATAAGTTGTACGGTAATCCATCGCGTTGTGTTTTTTACGATTATTTCGCTTTACGATGAAGATCGGTCCCGTAACATTTCTAATATTATACCATCCCTCAGAAAATTGTTTCTTTGTATGCAAACGCGGCTACATAAGTGACACATAGAGATGAAAGTCATTCCAGTACACATTCTAAATGATTTAATTTACGGAATTGGTTTGCCGTTGGGTTCAGTCGTGTACGTACATATTTCTTGCTTTGATTTCGTAGTGGATGTTTAGAGTTTAATCTCTGCATTTTATACATTGTTCTGTTCGTTATGAAGAATCTGTGGCCTTCTATCACGCAAAATATGTACATACCAGACGATATTACTGAAACTGATATCTTATCATTAGCTCAAACTAGTAGAACTGTTAAACGGCCATGAAACAGAGCTTACGATGGAGGAGTTACAAGAGCTGGACAAAATGAATTGCACGGACGGCGAAGAAGAAGGATCAGTGATTGAAAAAGAAATGATGTCTCAAGAAATAGAACAACTGTTCAAAAATGCATGAGGAATTGTGAAAAATGTGATGAAAAACTCCTGACATTGAACTGAGAACGTATAAATACGAACACAAATATTTTAAGATAGTTACTGTATTAAAAAACACGCAACAATTTTAAAGTGCCAACATTACTGTGGGGGAGGGGGGGAGGGAGAACTGTCTCACAACTACGTAAATGTCTCCTCAGTCTATACGATTGAGTCTCCCCGCACTTTTGTATTGTCTGAACATTTTCCCAGCAAGGTCATGGGAATAGTTACACGCAGCCACAACTGACACTGCATAGTGTAGGAATTGTTCCTTAGGAGGGGTGGGAGAGTTAGCAATGTTGCTTGTAGTGGAACCCCCCCCTCTACCGACTTTTATGGGACCCGCCGCAGATTACATTTTACATGTGAAAAAAATACGTAGTTTATTTCGCGGTTTGATTTTGAAGAGGGAGAAATTATTCGGCCTGACATCAAAGTAAAGGGGGAATTCTAACATTTTTCGAGTTCTGAGAAAACTGAATTCAAAGTTTGACATTGATATTTTGTAGATTTATGAAGTTACAACCGAGTGGTTAAAATATTTATTGAAGCTAAAACGGAGGTTTATAATAACGTAAAAGATAACGATTTGGCCGGACCTAAAAAAAATTACACTATGTCAGAGTTGACGCATTAGACGAGGCTGTTTAAACCAAGTTCAACTGTACAATATTGTTTTGATAATCAGCAACGTTAGTTTATAGGCCTATATTAAATATTTATAAAATTAGTCATTTTATTTTGTACATTTCTTTTATTTTGTCCCGATATATTGTACAATTGCCTATTACTCATATAATTTTAATAGTAAGTTTATAATTAAATTATTTAGGCTATTACAATTAAACACTATTATAATATTCAATTCCCTAAAAAAAGCAATTACTTAAATACTGAAAATTATTTTCATCAAACAATACAATTGTGTACAAGAATTATTTTCAAAATCAATCGAATTTTCTAAAATCTGTACAAGTTTCTATAATTGCAACTTATGTGCCGTTTTATCTAGCCATCAAGTATGGGTTAAAGGAATTTTAAAAAGTTATAAGAAAATGCTACCATGTGCTAAACTTTATTCTTTAGAAACATAGCAAATACTTAATTACTGTAAGCAGATGGTTGACATTTTCAGCACATACTACCTTATGTGGATATGATAGACAAAATAAACATCTGGTTATGAGTTTTATTCATTGCATAGCCTTAAATTTAATAAGCAAAGCATACCCTTAATTTTTATTTATCAGAAACATCGACTTAAACGGCATGAAGGAGAAATGATAAGGAGTATGTTATAAACACAATTCAATATTTACAACACCACAGTTCACAGATAAATGATTATTAAAACCAATAAACACACATTAGTTGTTGAAGAAAACCAGAAACACAAAAACGTCGAATGCAATAATACTGGTTAGCAATAACACACATGATATGAAGCTTTACCTTAAGGACATCCCTAAGATAGCAGTACCGCTTAGTCGAGCACCCTGACACCACATTTCCCCGTAACGTAAACACCGATTATCGTGGTAATGATTAACAGGGCTAAGAAATACAATACTCATTCATTCAATTAGTAAGCCCCCGTGAAAAATCACAGGCAGATTAATATTAGATACACATTAGAAATACATCAATTAAAAAAATACTATTTTTAAAAACAACAGACTTTATCTAGGCCTACATAACTATGCTGACAGGGATTTTTAATTCGGTAAATGTGTACAATTTATATGGATTATAAACTGTAGGCCTATTTGTTAAAATTTTGTATTTATATATGTTATTATATATTTAAAGAAAGGTACAAATATAATCTTTTAATTGCTTTTTATTTCATATTGATAGATCAAATGATTTAGAAGTTATTAATATAATATTATTAAAGTGAAGAAATTAATAATCGAATAATTATGTTATACGAAGATGTACGAATGTATCCAAAGCTAAACGAATGGGTATCTCTTCTTTAAATTTGTATAAACAAATATATTGATGATAAAAGGTTGTATTTACATACAGTTTATATAATTATACTTATTGTTTAGTTGAGTAATTCATTGGTATTATTTATTTTACCTAAAGCCCTAGGTTATATAAAACAAACTCGGTCTCTACTATGCTAATTTATTTCTCTTCAGTGTCAAGGTAATGTAAATAAGATATGGCGATATCTTAATCACGTCCTTGTTGAGTTTTTTCTAAACTTTCTATTCATCTTCTTTTCATTCTAATGTAACATTTTACACCATAAAAAAATACTAGAAACAATTGTTTTAAAAGGTACTGAGCAATTTATGGTTGAACTGAGAAAAGTATAAGCGTGAAATGAATTGTATTCTTGTCAACAAGATCGAGACAATATAGAGTTATTTCCCACACCTGACAACCTTTCTTTGATTTGGCAATACAACTTATTTACCCAGAAATGACTATAAAACATGCAATAGGAGTTATTTTAATGACACTAAAAATATAATATATTCTCCTCTTTCAATCTACCACGTATAGGAAAAATAACACCATGTAACTGTCCCACTAATGATCAAACATGTAGCAAACAATAAAAACACTTAATCTGTATTTGTTCAAAGTCATGGCATATCTTATTTGAGAGGAGTTTTATTAATAATTAAATTGAGTTTATGAGCAACTAAGCTAATATCGATAAAATTATAAATATAAAACAAACAGACACATCTTAAGTGATTGTAAATGTTCAGTTCACTCAAAGTGGGGAAAATAAATAATGTCTATGAAACAGTTAACATTCATTAATTATACAGGGTTACAATTAAGTCTGTAAACGACTTAATATTTCGTATATAAAGAAAATTTGAAGGTAGATGTGATTGAGGAACCTACTCTATGTAAAAATACTATGTTATTAAGATTTCAAAAAAGTGATCCGCCATCTTGGATCCACCATTTTGAATGTAACTTTGTTTTTTTAAGCGGGAAGGTGGTCATGTGATACATCATTTCGATGTAGAATTTCAAGAGAAAACCAACGATGAAATTTGCACATCCATATCTTTAACCGATTAAAAATGGAAAAAAAAACAAAGAAATCGTGTTTTAAGATATTACCCTAGTTTGAGGTACTATTTTTTTTAATACTAATTATTATTCTTTTTGAATTTAGAATTAAATAAGCTTTCAAATGATATGCCACACAACGATATTTTGGAGTATTTCAAATTTTTCAGTTACAGCAAATTTGATTTTTTCAAAATAGATTTCGAGTAAATCGACCAAATATCTTTGTGTGTTTCAGGTCAAATGTAGAAAAATGAGTTTTTCCCGAAAATCTCACTTCCGATTCCTCAAAGGCAAATTGAGGTTATAATCAAGGTGAAAGATAAATACACTTTCCGACAAAAAGAGGTTTTAAGTGCAATGGACAATTTAGAAAAATAAAGAAATCTTAAGTTTCTGTGTGATGTATATGCTTTATTAAGTAAAAACTACATTACATAATATGACTACGTATAGCTGTGATGGAAATGTGGAGTAAAAGAAATGTTGGCTATGTAGCAAGACTGAAGTATTTGATGTAAAAGAAGGGCTCTCATGTGACCAATGGAAGATGACTTTGTGTTTGCTGCTTGGGTTGCTCGTAAGTTAAAAAATACAGTATCATAACTAGAATAAAATAATCTATGAGGCACTGCCACCACCGAGGGATACATTTTCGAAGGCAGAGATAGTTTTCTAAAAAAATCAATATTTACATCTTTGACTTGAACATAATTGAAATGTCAGCAAACTTACTTTTTGCAAAGAAAGTAATACAAATTTCAGGACACTCTTTTTTAAGCTGACTATCATACTACTTCTTGAAAATAAATAATTGTGTAATACTTACAACAATAAGCCTAAGAATAAAAATAAGTTAAAACGTTAAAAACTTACTTTTCATTTGTTGTACTCAAATCCTCATCGTACATACTCTCTTTGATCCAATCAGAGGTCGTACTATCACAGTTGTGAGCATGCTGTAACAATTCATTTAATAAGGCTTAATTTCATGCGATAAAAATACAATAAAATTATTGTTGAAACAATACGTATCACAGTACAATAGGTTTAATGTTGCCATTGTGATTATATTAGAATTAATTGTTAATTATATAGGCTAAATGTAAGAAATACGTTGAATCTGTAGTAAAATGTACTGGGCACGTTAAGCTTTGCTTGGAGATATCAATTCAAAAAATCATTTCCCAATAAAAAATATGTTTTTTTTTTTAAATAAGCGCATTTTACCCAACTGACCTAAGTTAAATGTGCAGCCCTTTCCTCTAAGACAGTGGTTCCCAAACTGGTCAAACTGAGGGACCACTTATCCATGGTGAACCAACCATAAGGACAAAATGAACATATTTCTAAATGACAAAATTAACGAATTTGCCTCAAATCAGGTTTCGGTTATAAATAATATATTTCGTAAATCTAATATTCAGTTAAAATTATTAGGCCTAGACTTAAAATTATTTTCTAGGCCTAATATAGAATTATTGTATGTATGTTGCAGTTAAGACAGGTAAAATAAATTAAACATATACACAATAATTTTAGGTTAGGCCTAGATTGATGAACCAACATTTTATGTCTATTGAATGGATTTCAGCGCTTTGCAATAATATCTGAACTACGCCGGACGTAGGGCAGGATTTAGCATTTTGGCGCCCCTAGGCCCAATAATTTTTTCCGCCCCCTAATAAGTTACTTCCAGAAAACCTTTATTAAAAAATTATATCAGGCCTATACGTTAATTGCTTAAACACCACTCCACGATGCAATTTTATCATTGCAAGTTTTTTGAGCAATTTACTTGGTTCTGGGCTTAACGAAATGCCGTCTTAAAACACTTTTAGTAATTTTATGTATTAAATAGTGAGCTCACGTTTGTGGGACTGAAACAAAACGATCCAACCCGCAGAGCATTCCCACAACCATGGGCGGATCCAGCCGGTTTTCAAGGAGGGGGCTGTCTCCTATCGGGGGGGGGGGGGGGGGGGGATAGAATAATTTTTTGGAATAAAGTGCTTGAAAACGTCTTTTTAGACTATTTCACGATCACTGATTTTGAATATGAATTAAGGATTAATATGATTTACCCAAAAATAAAGCTTTATTGTAACAAATTGTAGAGAATAAACCATAGAATTGAACTGTATACTTGAGCATTTTAAATAGATTTATTCTAAAAACTTATTTCACTAAATTACAACAACTAAAAAAATTCTCACAAACGTATAGTATACAGGGTGGAACAAAGTTAGTGTTAAAAACTTCGGGAAATGGTTCTATGGGCCAAAATAAATAAAAAATCAAGTATAATATTTTTTCAAAAAATGCTTCATTTTCCAAATATCCGCCATTTTGTTTCTTTTACTAAATAATTAATATCTAGATAACGGTTTAACCGATTGAGTTCAAACTTTGCATGAAGTTTAACCTAACCATGATCTATCTTAAGAAAAATAAGAGATTATATCCAATCATGCGCTTTAAAATGGCGGCTGTTTAAAATGTCAAGGTACCTTTTTTGTAGCCCTTTTAATTCCCTATCGGATGATTTAACTTTCAAAACAATCGGATGAAGAATAATAGTTAAGTTAAAGATAATGACAGCAAATGACTATACAATATTGTAGTATTTACTGTGTTGGTATAGGATGCCGGGTTGAATAAATCAATTATTACACATAACTTAGCTTTATCCTTCATTCGATTGTTTTAACAGTTACACCGACCGATAGGGAATCAAAAGGGATACAAAAAAGTGTCTTGACATTTTTTGTTAAAATGTACGGGTTTTGAGTAATTTAGGTTTGAAATATTCAAACAGCCGCCATTTTGAAATGCATTATTGGATATAATCTCTTATTTTTTAAAAATAGATCATTGTTAGTTTAAACTTCATTCCAAGTTTGAACTCAATCGGTTAAACCGTTCTCTAGATATTAATTATTTAGTAAAACAAACAAAATGGCAGATATTTGGAAAATGAAGGGTTATAAAAAATATTATTCTTGATTTTCTATTTATTTTGAACCATAGAACCATTTCCCGAAGTTTTTAACACTAACTTTGTTCCACCCAGTATAGTTCCAGCCAGACAGGAAAAGGTAGTGGCTAACGCGCCTAGGGCGTTGAAAATGTACACATTTTACGGAAATAGTCGGAACGCTAAACCAGGTTTTCCTTATATTAATCGAAAGTATAGAAATTGCACTTCAAATCGATATAAAAATTATTATACGAATAATGCATATAGATTTGTAATAAATATGTCGATTGCAAAATGTGCTTTCTCATTTTTTGAAAACTGTCCAATGGCAAGGGTTTACAGACAAATTCATATCTAAGAAACTATAAGAGTGACGAATCACTAGAAGATCGCGGTAGAAAGTTAAAATCTTGACAAATCCAGTGGTGTCCTTATCTTTTTCTCAAAACAAGTCCAACGATTATGTGCCTTTAAAAAATGACGAGTTTGAGTTATTTTCTTATGCTTTCTGGCGCGGCATCAATATTGATTTAGACAACTACAATTTTACAACGACGATTACATATGTAAATATACTTTTTAGAAGAAATTTGTAAATACAAAAATTGAAGTTTAAAACATTTTCTTTCCAATGGTTTTTGTTTTATCGAGATTTGATAATATTTAGTGGGTGAAATATTCGATACAAGTTGTGTTGTCTGACACTACTCAATTGAGCAGTCTGCCACTTAGACGATTAAACAAAAATATGATAACCCAAGGGGGGGGGGGGGCTGCAGCCCCCACAGCTCCCCCTGGATCCGCCAATGCCCACAACAAAGCATGGCCATTGCTATGTTAATAACTTAGGTTTTGATCAATTTAGTCATTTGGGCAAATAAATAAAAAAACTCTGTAATACATTATAAAATAGGTTTAATCTCAGAAATAGGTTGTAACGAAGTTGATGCGTAATGTTGAAAAATAGTTTAACTTTACCAACAATTATTTTTTCCAATGAACTTCAAAATCAGAATGATTTTTTTTGTAATCAATTCAAAAAATATGTTAAGTTATATGGCTATTTATTTTTATTTCTAGATATTTTTTTTTCTCTCGGCCGTGTGCCCTGGGAGCTTGCGCTTTTTTGATGACGTTTTTCGTTACTTGTATTTTATATTTATCGTTGCTATGGCAACCAATTAATAGCACTTTTTTTCGTTACGCATTACATTTTCTATTTGTAAACTCCTAAAGCAACCTGCGTTAAGCAACTTCATTCCAAAACTTCTATTTTTACGGTAATACGAAGACTACAAATAATTGGTAGTTTTATTTTAACCTCTGCATATTCCGTGTAATTCGAGTTTCTCACAATCCGAGGTACTCTCGGTCCCATTCAACACGAAATATCGGGACTATTCTGTATATCTTTTTACCGCCAAAGATGTGCCATAATTCTAGATTATCTGGTTTTACGTATTTATTTTCCATAATTTTTTGGTTATGTGCATCTTTTTATTTATGTTTTATATTTATACAAACACGGTACTGGCTCTGCCAAAAAGATACATAGTTTTTCTGTATTTTAGGTTAAGTGCAGTTTGATGTTTTCTAGTGTTATTATTGATTTATTGTTATGTATTATTTCTAAACAGTCCAAGGCAACACGATAAAACTATAAAATTAAAGAAAAAGTTAGTTAAATAGGAAAGAAAGTTTTACATTACAGTGCATCATCACGAGACAATTAACAAGTTTTTCATAAATACTAACCTCAATGTTATTCATCATCAGATTTATGTCCATGATCCCCCAAGCTCTGTTTATGTCCGAATAGAGTGCTGGCTGTACAGGACTCACATCCCCGTCACCTGCAACACATTCGACTTCGTCTCCTATGATAAATGATAGTTCTAAATTTTATGTTACAATTTGTTTGGAAATTTTCTTTCATTTATGTACAAAGAAATTAATACATGTAATATATGTGAGTTTCAGGGATTTTAATCATTTAAATAAGGGTATAACGTAAATGGAGTTGCTATGTAAATTTTTGACATTTTAGCCTATTTTAAAACTTAGTATTTTATAAATAAATAATAAACATAGAAATTCAAAGGGAAAATGCAGACGTTTTAAATAATACAAAATAAAATTTTATTTAATATCTAATTTTAATTTTAAAACATAAAATTAGCAATGTCTAAAATACAAAACATCGTACAGTGTTAAAGTAATTTGAAGAAGTTTGATTCACTCGATTTCTAGCCTACAGTTAATAAACATTGAAAGAACCGAATTTTGATTTGTGATGTTGGTAGTATGAGTAACTTGGTCTAGGGGACAATTGTAATAAACAAGGACAGAATTTTGGTTTGATATGTTGGTAATATACATAACTAAGCATAGGGAGACATATTTGCGGTCCCCTGGAGAAGCATCACGTGATATGACGTCATTGTCACACGATGTGGATGCCTAAAGCCAGGGCCTTTGTCTGACTTGCTATTGAGATCTGATACGAGAAGGACCTGTTGTAAGTTGCTGGTGAAATGTATTCACAAATGTGGTTTTTAGCGGTATTTGAGGTATAAATATCGCTAAAGTATGTGTTACGACAATTAGAGACAGTGCCGTGCACGCAAATCGTAAAACGGCGTAAATCGTACGTGGCGGAGTTAAGAAAAATAACTCTGAAAATCTCGTGTGGTGGCGTCGGTGTGAATTGAAACATGTTTCGCATCTAAACTTTTCTACAAGTGTTAAGTGAATCTAATACGACGAGGCTAGAGTGCTATGAACAAAAAAAAAAATGAAAAAGGCAAAATTTGAATTAAGGGGTTATTTCAAGTTAAATTCATTTAAAAAAATATCGAAGTTTCTTTTAATAAAAGTGCACAATAAAACAAAGAATGTACGTAAGTAGTAAATTTAATTCTAACTAAGTCTGCATTTAAAAAATTTCATAATTTATATTGTTGTATGTTTTAAATTTAAAAGGTTGATGATTAGAGCGTATGAGTGAGTGCCTGAGCCTGTTAAATGCGTATTATGATTTGCCAATATATTTTTTTTGTTTGTGTGCTTAAATCATAAAATGTGGTATTAAAAGTTTAATGCCAACTACTATGCTTACTTAATTTGAGTCTTTTCCTTCCTAGAAGTACTTCATGGTAAATTGAACCTTGTTTATGAATTTTAGACTCAGTGTAGTATAAGTGATATAAAATGGCGTCGGTTGAAGTTGCGATGATGAGTTTTGGCGGCAAGGTCTCTGTGAGGAAAACACAGATTCCGTGCTCCTAGGACGAATCGCTCTGTGGTTATCAACTGTACGCACAGATGTACAAATCAATGCGTAACAAAGATTTGGTAGTCAACTGTGACAAACACAGATCTGACTACAACATAGCCTGCTTTCAATTTTGGGGTTATGTTTGTTTGTTTTTATTATGGTTAAGGGGATAGTATCTTATAGTTTTTGAATTGATAATTATATTAATAAAGTAAAGTATACAAATTGAAAGTATGATATTACAAGTAATTGTTACGCAGCAAAAGGTTATTTTTTTATTAAATTCATTTAGAAAAAACTTGTCAAAATTTAATTTACTTTTATTTTTTTTTTTTTATTAATAAATTTGTTTGTAAACGGCTGGTGAGCAGACAGCACGTTACAAAATGGCGCCCGAACAGGGACCTGATTGTAACAGTGAGCCGTCAGCACGTTACAAAATGGCGCCCGAACATCTTTACCATGAACGAAAACACTGGGAGGGGAGGCTTTAATTGGAACATAGTAGTTGGCTATATTTCAAAAAATTTTAACTAAAGTTTAAAATAATTTAATAAAGTAAATTAATAATAAATCAGGGGTTAATAATTAATAATACGATGGCAGAACCTCATCGATGGCATAAATAATACCTCTACGATATTTATGCTACGACATAAATGAACCAAAAGGAAACAAAGACAAGAAGGGTTAATTTCATTGTTATCATTAGCTGTCGCAGTTGTGATAGTAATCTGAAATTAAATAAAATTATATCCCACGAAGAAATAACAAAAACAGTTGTTTATTGAATTTTGAATTGTGAAGCGAGCATGGGGTTTGGAAACACAATAGAGTCCCACTATTCCGAACCCCACTATTCCAAAAATCCTCCTATTAAGAAGAGTTCAGAAAAATTAGATATTTTAACATAAAAACTAGGAAATTAAAAAGACATTTGTGAAAAAACGTAAATTTATTGTTATATAAATAAGTTAAAAATAGTGACATACGTAGAGCCTAAGCTTGATGAAAACGCTTGAAACAAAATTGGAATGAAAGCCGGTTTTGTTTCCTTCACGTTTTCCATCCGTTTTGTGGGAAGAAAGCTATCGCAATAAGCGTCCGGGTCCATCATAAAAAAAGGAAGGATTAAATACAACAGCTAGACACTAGTACTTAGTTGTGTTAATCCGTTATTCTCCACCGTTTTCGTTACTTTGAATTTATTTTTTTCTCGATCTTTTTCAAGACGATGCGGTACCAACGGACAGACTGCGGGATGAAAAAACGGACAGTTCAAACAACCTATCCCTTCCCTTCCGTATTTAGAAGAAAATGGAATTGTAACGCAAAGGAAGGAAAAGAACGGATGGTGTAAACCTACACTAGAGCGAGGTCAAGAGCATTTGCTGCGTCTACGTGTGAAATGAGTTCAGTTTGAGCGGTCACCTCTTCCTCGCTTTCCTCTGAGCTGATCAACGCTGTATAGAACTGATTCTAGCAGATGTCCCTACACTTAATTTATCCATTATCAAGTCAATACATTGATATTATTCATGAAATTCGCCTATTCCGAATTCCCAATTAGTTCGGAATAACCAAGACTCTATTGTACTTTATATAAAAAATAATTTAACTATAAAATTAATGAAAAACTTTTTGTAATAATTTCACAATTCTTTATTGAGCCGTGCCGACCTAGGTTTCGCCAGCTACGGCATCGTCGAAGGCAACTTAAAGACTAAAGGAACAACAAAACCAATCCAACACACAGCAGTTGGGTGCAGGTAGGCCAAAATACCGTTAGGCCTACCTAATAAAGTTTTTCATTCATTTATTTACAATGGAATTTCAACAAGAACCAACGGTCGTTAGTATAAATAGTTTATAATTTAACTTATAAATACACCATACACTTAAAGCTTACCAGGAACCAAAGCTTCTTGTCTACTCTTATTACGTGCTGTCAGTCTAGAAGCTATCCTTTGTGGAACATTCGGTACAGCCTGCAATTAGAGACACCGGATAAAGTACAAATACTTATTATATACTCTGCTGTTGACAAATATACAATTTGTATTATAAATCTTAATGCACTAACATAATAAATCCAACAAACCAAAACAGAACAGACCAACATACATTACGATAGTTTATAGTACCTTGGTCCAATAAATACAATGTTCAAAAAACCGGTCAATTTCCGTAGCAGGTGTCACGACATTCATCCTTACTACATTAAAATACATTTCAATGCACCAGCACAACACATACAATACATACCATTCTGAAAGTTCGTTCAGAAAGCTGTCAATAGAATAAAACATTTTTCAAAAAAAATTTCCTTCACTTTCCTTCTAAATACTACTTTCATAGTTTGTTTCTGCTTTCAAGCTATTATTATATTTACAGTTAATCAAATATACCAGATATATTTGATATACCAAATATACACTAAGGCAATATTTTTTCTTAAGGGTGAAGGAGCTCACTGTCTGCACTCCATTGCAACCCAAAAAGGATGTTTTGTGGAATACAACCCAAAACATCCCAGATCTTACTCGGGTTACATATAAAGTTTAAAAAAAAAAAAAAAACAGTTTTATAGGCTACACCCGCCTTATTTTTTTACCACGGTGCTATACCTTGCTCTTCCTGTTGTGGAATTGTTAAATACACCATAACGCAGCACAAACAACAACACAAAAAAGGTTATTGATTCAACACAGTCGTCACAAAACTTACAGAACACAAAAGAACAGGAAATCGCACAAATTGCCTAAAGTTTCGTGAAGACTGTCAACACTTCACGTCTTCAGAAATCGATATTTAATGTTTCGTGCCTTCCGATAGACGAAGGCCTGCTAGACGCTTACTACGCCATAATGTCACTGACAAAGCTCGTGTCTTATCAGTTGTGCAATCATTGTGGGCCTGAACTACTGGGGGAGGGGAATTAATTAACCTGCCATTATGAATGTTTCCCTCTATTTCATATTTTATTAAAGGGATTTCAAACATGGGGAAATGAGACACTGGGTTGTGTTATGATTTGGAATGTGTAATAAAGATATGTTTTAGTATATCAGTTGTTAGAGTTAGTGTTTTGTATGTAAAGGTATTAACCAGCAAGGCAGACCAGGAAGTATATTATAAATACGGAAATAGTAGCAATGTTATAAACGCGGAACAAAACAAATACTACGAAAGCAGCGGTTGTTTTGATGGAGATGTCAACAGGAAGCTAGACGGGTTATAGACTATAATCCGAAGCTAGAATCTGGGCCAGAGGATTGTGGTCGATGGACCACAGTGGGTTGGTCGAGAGGCCAGTCTGTTAAAGTGTGGGGCCGGGAGCTAGGCCAGTTAGCTAAGGACGTTGGGCCGAGATTTGGCCAAGTATTGTGAAGCAAGTCAACACTACGAGAGTTTTACACGATTGAAGGACGAAACCGGTTCTGCAGTAGAAAGAGATTTGA
>JAGFPH010001883.1:138177-173865 GCA_018207615.1 Philaenus spumarius
AATTATTTTGATACCATTTTCGACAACATGGCCCTTTTCTTTGACTGGTTAAAAATGTAATAAAAACAGGCTTAAAATCCCACAAACAACCTTTTGTATTATTATAAATTAATAATAATCTAGACAATGTCTATTATTAAAAATTCTTTAAATAAGCAAGGTTGTAGCTTACTCTGTGGTAAGCAGCTGCATAAATAATACAGGCGTAGGCATGCCATATGGTAAATAAAAATTTAGTTGGTATTCAAAACTTGTATTGTGTTTTCCTTAAAACTACCTTTTTCCATCTAATTTTCATTTGGCCATAACTTCCCTAATTAAGATAGAATTATGATTTTTGTGTTAAATTGTTCCGAAATCAACACCCTTTAAGGAAATAACAAAAATTAAATTTCAAAAATTTGAGGCAAGAGTTCCCTTATCATATTTCACATCATCACATTTCATGAGAAAGTAAAACAACACTTTCGAGAGATTTAAAAAACCAAATAATATCAAACAGTACAAACTGTCCACGAGTACATATTTGATGTGTTTTTATTATTTACTCATAATAGTCTATTTAAAGCTGAATTCTCTTGGAACTGTCAGTGGTAAGAAATTCTTGGCCGATTAGTGAAATTCACATATTCGGTTTATTAAAGCATAATAAAACCTTGTATTAAAGATAATATTAATTTTGTTTTAAATAATAATAACAATACACTAATTCTCACACACATACGTTTAATGATCAAACGTGTTTCAACGAACAAAATTGTCATCCTCAGTGACACATAAGCTACAACACTGAGGATGACGACTTTGTCGTTGAAACATGTTTGATCATTAAACGTATGTGTGTGAGAATTAGTGTACTGTTATTATTATTTTAAAATAATTCCTTCTCACTCGTCAAGCTCAAAGTTTATTAAAAGCTAATATTGTAATATTTAAAATCAAATGTAGGCCTATTTATTTTCTGTTATCTTAACCCTATTGGATGTTTAGAAACTGTGACCAATCTGTGTTTTAGCTCAAGTGAAACACATTTGGCCAACAAACATATTTATGTTTTATTTTAATACTCATGCAAGCGTGTAACTCCATAAACCTATTTAGAACATCTTACATAAGAGGAAGTGACTCATGGCGTATCAAAATATCTTTTATTACATGACAAATAATGTTGACAGAAACTGACCTTAATGTCTCTATGCATTTTGCCCATACTATGGAGATAGGCTAGGCCATTCAATGTCTCTTTACACATATAAGCAATCTGAACTTCTGTTAGCGGTCCTGTAACTGCAAAGAAAAGAAAAGATGTAAAACAACTGGATATTACTTTTATAACAATATATGAAGGGCTGAGAAGCCAAGGGGTATAAGTGCAGCGAAGTTAGAGTTTTGAGAAAACTCAGTTTAAAGTTAAACTGTTATAATCAAATCCAGGTAAAACCATGATCAAACTAGTATATTTTTAATTGCTAGGTTCTAGACTAATATAATAACAAAGATTAATTTGATTTTCATCCTGTTAGTCTTTGTTATCAGCCAATATCTGATAAAAGTTGTCACTTGTACCCCTGGGCTGTTAACACGTTCACTGCTACAAGGACGCAGATGTGAGCTTGACACTGAACACTGATAAGCGGCCGACGCACAGTGCATTGCACGCCAACCCCCGTATTGGGGATATTTTCAATACACAGGTGCATTGCGTCTTTCGCACGCAACAGATACAACAGCTAGGCCCTTATTAGTGTTGTTGCCACGTGCAGGTTGCGTTCCTCCGTTTTCGTTGTCTGGAAGGAATTTTACATTTTTCTCGATCTATATTTAAGACGATGGATACAACGGACAGACTACGGGATGACAAAACGGACTGTTCGAACAACCTTTCTCTTCTCTTCCGTTTTTAGATGAAAATTGAATATAACGCAACGGAAGGGAAAAAACGGATGGTGTAAACTTACACCAAGGCAAGGTCAAGAGCATTTGCCGTGTCTACGTATGATATTTCAGCTTTAGCGTTCACCTCCTCCTCGCTTTCCTCCGAGCCGATCAACGCTGTATAGAACAGACACTAGCAGATGTCGCAGCACTTCATTTATGCCTTAACAAGTCAATACGTTGTTATTATTCATGAAATCCGCCTATTCCGAATTCCCTGCTAAACTGAACAGTGTTCGGTCCCAATTAGTTCAGAAGAGCGGGATTCTACTGAATATATATAAATTATTTTTTTGCAGTAAAGTATACTACTACAGTTTTACTGGGGTGATATTAATAATTTTAGAGTCGCTGGAGAGCTCTTATTGGGCATATTTAGTCCTTTGTATTTACTACAGTAAAACCACGGTTAACAGAACTAAAGGGAGGGGGGGGGGAGCCGTTTTGGTTAACCCATGATCATCCTCGGCCTAATAGCTTCTTACTTCTCCCGTTTAATTTTTCCCGCAGATGAGACCTCATCTCCCGGGAAAATTACTCGGCATTTCCCGCGTAAACTTCAGCCATTATTTCTCAAAGTCCCAATTGAATTCAACTTTCCAGTCATGTAAACTAATTAGTTGGCAAACATTTTCCAAAACAAAACTATTTTAACATCGACCAAATCACACAGAACTTTACTTGAAACTTTCTCGGGTTTCATTAAACATCTCCCGAGAAAGTTACTATCTACCTGCAGAAAATACTTGTCTAAGAACACCACTGCTCTTCTCCCTTTACTTATAAATTAATTTGTATTTATGTAAACCTTATTTCAATATAAAATTTATAAAACACAATAATAAATAAACACATCAAAATGCCTTCAATGTTTTTCAAGACTAGCCAAAAGGGTCAGAAAGAAAGACATAAACAGGAATTAATTGTATACTATATGCAGATTACTTAAAAAAAACAGCTTACTGTGATAAATATCTTGTAACGATCCTCCTCCACAATATTCCATGCATATCCATAGTTTGTCTCGTCGTAAATAACTGCCAAAGTAAGCTATTATATTCGGGTGCCTACAATCCTTCATCATCAAGATCTCCTGTTGAATGATTGCAAAATCATCTCCTGCAATTATTACGAACAACACATTACAAAGTTTGCAATTATTACATATATAAATATAACAGATTAAAAGTTTGTAATTATTACATTCTAGTGGCTTGTAGGCTGTATATATAGGCTATATTTCTAGGAGCAATACTTCTTCGTGATGGCCTACCTTTGCGAGGTGGTCTTCCAGCGTTATTCATTACAGTAAAAAAGTACAGTTGAAATAATTTTATAATGTGTTTAATTATATAGCCTAAGCTTTGATTTTAATTCACACTTTGAAGCAAAAACACAGCTACAATAACAAAACATCACAAAACTGCACATTCAGGTGTTGTTATGATAGCTGAATTTTCCAATTTATATACAATCACCTGTTTTTAACACTAAAATCACTTGATTTCCATCTATATATTCCCGTGCTATTTAAATGGGAATTATTATATACAATCACCTATATTTAACACTAAAATCACCTGATTTACACCTACATATTCCCATGCTATTTAAATGGTAATTTTTTTATTCCGTAACAAATTTTCGTGACACAATTAACAAAAATTAATATTTTCCCCCAAAACTTCATGCCCAGACCTTTAAAATGAGACCTCTCCCAGCTTTCTACGACCTACCGTTCGCTCACAATTTCATTTGAAAATTTGGGCTTTTGGAATTATATATATAGATAGGCCCAACACAAAGTTTGCAATTATTACGTACAAAATTATTAGTAAGCAGAAAAAAACTGTTCACAATTAATATTCTCACATAGAACAAGAGACCACACAAACAACTTGTTTAAAACTTTCACATCATTCCATTGAAGGCTAGAGCATGGAGAGAATCAAACTCAATTATAAGAAGTATAGATTATACAGGACAGGCTGCATTCCCCAAACTAATTCAATTAATATTTAAAGGGAGAGTGTTTAGAAAGGGGGATCATGTAGATCTGTGACTTCACAAATTGCTCTATGACTACATGAGCTAACAACACTTTGAGTACTTCCAATCAGAACATTTGTAATCATGATCTACTATTCTCACTTTGTATTTTTGAGTCTACAGTAGAACCAAGATGATAATTCAAGCTAATTGGGGCTGACTGTACCTTGAACAATAAAAAATTCGGAATAGGCGGAGAAATGGAAAAAAATTAAGAATAATAATATATTTTTAAATGTTTTAATTAGTCGAAATATTAGAACATTTAATGGTAGAAAATGTTTTGATTTTATCTTTATTACGGCGCCATTCCCCTACAGTTACTTCACCGACACCGTACTCAGTTGCAAGTTTCGCCATTTTTTAGCCTTTTCAAGGCCTGTAATTTAATTTTAATTGGTACAAACTTTCTGTTAGCTTTTCCGCTCATCGTTACAAAAACACAATCAAAATTAAAACTTAATTAACAGAAACAGTAAAGAATGCACTCACTAATCGACAATGTTACACACCACCGATATGCGTAGCACGCGTTCTTTCGTGGGAACTGACAGTTTACTATTGAAATTGAACTATTTTTAGAATAACAAGAGGAGGAGACAGTCATGTATGGGGTGTACGACTGAGCTGGCATGAGTCGAGCAGCGTCGGCGAGACCCAATGTTGACTCATTACCTACCTGTGATTGGTGGTGTCGCCAAACCCGCCAAGTGAACGCAAGCCAGCCACTTTGATCCCAAGTCACCTTCAACAAACTAGTTGGCATTTTAAACGTACAAAGTACGTTTTTTTTGGACGGCGGTAACAAAGTAGTTTTGAAGGCGCACTATATAACCAATGTTTAAAAGCTTTAAAATATTTTTTAAAAACTGTTTTTAATTTTGCAAATACAGCTCGAAATACCCGGACCCTCAAACTACTGCGACTCGATTTATCGAGGTTCTACTGTAATTCTGTTAATTGTGGTCGAATTAAGGATGTTTCCAAAAATCGTCCCAAAACTTCAGGAACACTTGGGTCAAATTAAATAAAAACGTCCTCATAAACACTTGTTCTAAAATGCTTAGGCCTACATTTCTAGCCGCCATTTTGTGTATTTAGAAAAATAATCATGCTAATCTGTAAGAGTTTACATTTTATTGAGCGGTTTTCATAAATTTTACTTTTCCAATATATTGATTTCTGCAGGTAAAAAGTATTTCCCGTTTATCTAAAAATAAGTTAACTACAAAATCTTAACAAAAAAATCATCGTACAAATATATATAATAGGCTGATCAAAATTTCAACTTTTAGATCCTAAATACAGAGACCTTAAAACAACAAATATGCTCAGTAAGCCTACATCTCCAACACCCCTTTCATTTTTACCCTTCACAATCTCTCAACTTCATGCCTCAAGAGGTTACATGATTAGCTGCCCTTTCCAACACTACTCGCATACACACTTGAAACCTGCCAGCTAAATTTAATTACACAATTATTCTACTGTTTATAAGTGTGTAGAGTAAATTTGAGAAAAAAAACTGTTTACCTGGCTCCAATTTAATGACTTTAATTGCCGCTAGTTCATTTGTTGATATCCTTTTCGCCTGAAAACAAAAATAACAAACGCGTTCAATATATGCATGTAATTTAGATAAGCAAAATATGCAATCAGTAATAATACACAGTGATACATTATATGAAGTACAGTTTTTTGCATGTAAATATATGGACCAGCCAATAGAGCAAAATAAAAGGCTAATTTTTTTATTAAATTTAACAGCAAGCGACATCCACAGTGACTTTAAGGGTAGCACATAGGTATGTAAAATACAAAAACCATCCGGCAATGAGCTTTTGCGCATTTTTTATACACAAAATAACAATAAATTAGGTTTTTTTGGGTTTATCGTTCATATTATAAAATGTTATGAATGGACCACGATACTTCCAATGGGATATTTATAAACCCCAATCGGACCATTTTTCACCGAGAGAAGTAGGAAAAACACTTCAAAATTACTATTTTTCAAAAATTCATATCTTTGATAATTTACAATATCAAGAGCAGATATTTCGGAACTCGATTGTTCATTATGTGTAGCTCAAACAGGCGGAAGATGAAATTTGTAGCATGAATAGTTTTTCCACAATTACAGTATAAACAAATTAGGTCAATATCTTGCATAATGCGCCCTATTAACCCAAGTGGCCAGATTTAAATTTACCAAACGGATTCTGAAAGTAGACATTAAAACTTACAATTCGTATATCTTCGATTTTTGAATAATTTTGACAAAATATGATAAAAATGCATCCGAACATAGCGCAAAACGTGTAAATTTATGACTGGCGGCAAAAGAGGCAGTGGTAGTGGGGGAACCAGCAGCGGAGGAAAGCTTGATACGCATATGGTGCAAGTAGACATCTCCGCAGCATCTCCACAAATATTTAAGGCTACGTAACATCTCCATGATTATTTAAGACACAGTTGCATCCCCGCATTTATTTAAGGCTCCGTCGCATCTCCGCAATTATTTAAGGCTCCATTACAACATTAATACATTGATTTGTTGACAAATAAATGTCAAAACAATTGAATGAAGGATAATAGTTAAGTTATGTGTTATAATTGGTTTGTTCAACCCAACATCCTAAAAATACAGTAATAAAATACTACAATATTGTATGTAGCCTACATTTGCTGTCATTTTATTTAACTTAGCTATTATCCTTCATCTAAGTGTTTTGACAGTTACACCCTCCGATAGGAATCAAAAGGGCTACAAAAAAGGTGTCTACATTTTTTGTAAAAATGTATGGTTTTTGAGTAATTTACATACAGCCGCCATTTTGAAACGCATGATTGGATATAATCGCTTATTTTTCTTGAGATAGAACATTGTTAGGTTAAACTTCATGCTAAGTTTGAACTCAATCAGTCAAACTGTTCTCTAGATATGAATTATTTTGTACAAAAAACAAAATATCTGAAAATGTAAATAGTAAAGGATTAATAAATTGAATTGATTACAAAACTCTTCCATTACAAGACAAAATCAAAGTTAAAGAATTAGGAAGACCTACACTGTACACCAACTAAACCTTTACCTAACAAGTAAAGGCAGGTAGCCGTAATAGTTTTAAAAGACATCTTCCTAAAGTAACTTTATTCAAATTTTAAATGGATATATCTCTGGGTGTGATAAGTAAGAGTGTATTTAAAAAAAATGTTTTTCTGGTTTTTGTAACGTAAAACCATTGTTTAGATCAACCTGAAGTCCAAGTCCCTTGGCTATAATTATGAGCTGTCACTGAATATCACACTACAAACTTGAGAGGCTAATGGTCTGTAATAATGATGTGCTTAATAATTACCTGCCACAACAACCATTACAATAAATATTGTCTAACTTCAAACAGTTTATGTTATCAGAACTTCTATCAAGTTAGTATGTTTAATCTTTGATTAAAATGTGAATACAACAATTATTGAGAGAAGATATCAGTTAATATATGATAAGGAAACTATTATTCTCTTACACTCAAGTTTATCTTACAGATAGAAATTCTAAAGATAATTTATATTAGGTGAAGACAAAAGTTAACAAATAATTACTTTGAATTACAGCTCAAAACAATGAACAAATCTAAATGAATCATATTCAAGGAATTACGTAGAAGGAATTACTTAATTGTTAACAAAAGTGTTAAGTGTTAAGATTAGGGGTATTAAACGTTCTTCTATCTGAGAGCCAGTATTTAGAGGTCTTTTTGCTTTGAATGCCGCAATAATATTTATTAACTAAATGTTGATCAGGATGGATATAAAAATGTGGAAACAGTTGAATTTCTTTTCTTCTAACAAAGCTAAAACAATAATTCCCGTCTAAAAATATACTTGACATGGCCTGTTTTTACAAGTCATATCATGAAAAGCAATTAGTAATTTATATGAAATTTTTGGGTTTATAAAAAAAACGTAAAGAATAAAAAAGACTTAAATGTATACACCATCTGAGCTATGTCATGTGTAAAAACAATACCAATTATTTTTAATGGAAATTAACAGCGGAAAAGTGGATTTCCGAAACAACTATAAAATTCATGCAGGAATTTAAAACCTAGAAATGTTTACGGAAGCAAAATCATCTATTTAAAAACATTTTAAAAATAAACACGCGAGAAAAGCTGCTTAGCAAAAACTTGTTGAAGAGTTGCATATAACAAATTATCACAATAGAAATTATATTAAACTAGAATTTAGTTAACATTGCACAATACACAATAATCAAAATACAGCAACAAATTGGTACCTCTTAAAACTACTTGACTCATATGAAGTGGAGACTGATAAAAAACTTCGCATTGAACGACTAACAACAATAGATAAACAATTCGGCCACGCAGCTGAACCGCTGATGTGAGTTGAGCATATTTCCCAAATTAAGTTTATAGGCCTATGTTTTAGGATTTCAACCAATAATTTTTGAAATATGTTTACTTATGACGGTGTTGAATAGCTGCCTATGTGTACGAAATACATTAGTAGAATTTGTTTGCGCCTAAGCCTCCAGCTTCGAATAACACGCTCCTTATGTTACAGTCGCAGTGGAGAAACTCGCTTTGGGAGTTTGCACCTCGATCTTATGGCCTTGTGTTATGAGCTTCGCTTCGCTCGCAGTGTAAAAACTCGTCCGTCGGCCTCGGATGAGAAGATAAAAACCATAACGCAGCTTTGAACTGTGTACTTTTATGGTATTTTACATTTTGATCGATTTTGGGGGAATCAAGCGAGCTATAAGGTCGCGTAAAAAAACCAAAATGTGCAGAATAACATCTTGCATTAAATCTTTAGAAAAAACTCTTTAAAAAATTCCACTTTCGTAGGAAATATCTAAAAAAAAATAGTTACTTCCTGTCAAAAAATGTACTTCCGGTGGTTTGATTTTTTGGCTAACGAACTCGTCAAGCGACGTACACCAACATGTGTACCAAATCGGACTTAAAATGCGGCCGCTGGAGTGCGAATACTTATATACATATATATGAATTTTAATGACACCCCAAAACACGTTCTGGGGACCATGATCGGTGCTCATTTGCTACTCCCGACCTTAGGTCTTACCATAAGGGCCATTGCAATAGCTCATTTTTCCTATGGAAATTCGCTAATAATAAGTGAATCAACAGATTCAGGCAGCAGTGCCATTCAAATTGACACTGTAGCTAGGGCCATCCAAATACATGTCAATGGATAAAAGCTTTCAAAACCTCAGACAAACAGAAGCTTTGAATTTTTAACTTTTTCTTAAAATGGATGAGTTTGCATGTTCTTTGCATGATAGGACGAGATGATGCTTGAATACGTATGACTCAAGCATTTTGCGTGAGAGTTGACAGTCTAATTTTTCTAACATGCAAGATATTTTTATTCTTTGAAATTCAGAAGCCTAGGACTACACAGGTTCAGTACAAAAATACAGAATTAAATTAACAGTTTATTTAAAAAGTTAAACATTTTCTTCTAATACAAGGAATTACAAAATATCCAATATCCATACATATTATCTTAAAAGTTTAGACATTTTTATAAAGCCTGTACAGGTCATTGAACTTCAAACACATATTATGCAGAAAGTGACCAATTATTCTGCTATGTGCAAGATTTTCCCACAAACCCTAAAATTACAATTAACATTCTTATCTTGCCTAAACTAATCTTTCCAAGGTGGGTTCATAACTCGGTTAGTTAGGTGATTAAACGACAATTTAGTTTATCTTAGTCGTTATGTTAAATCAAAATGAGTGTATAGGCCTACTTTGATAAGCTCCATTGTTATCATATCAACTAAAATAAACAAAAAGAATTGTAGGCTAATGAAAGTGAAATGAATGAATGAACAATATTTATTACACATACTATCTCTGTTTGTTTGTTATTGCCTCTGGAGTCAAACAACTTACATCATTGTAAAGAATGAGCATTGAAAATTCAAAAGCAATTAGGCCTATTTCAACTAGCTTATTATGCATTATTAGCTCACTTATACAAAGTCACATTTTTATGAATGGGTTTAAAATTATTTTAAATAAAAATTGTTTATTATTATTTGCCACAAATATAAACAATAACAAATTAAATGAAAGTTGTGACAACAAAATAATTTAAATTAGGCCTATTTAAGTTTATATGATTTATTTAGATGGAAAAGCACAGTACTATACCATTACTTAAATTAGGCCTAATCTTTAATTTAAGGTACGTCGTACAAAATGCGACAGTAGGAAAATAGCGAGCCTCTACTAACATGAATCAAGGTGCCGAAGTCCTGCCTTCCCCTCTACCCTCCTACCAATAACCCCCTATGGGAAACGATGCCTAGATTTGTCCTAGCAGCTAGCTGTCAGTTCAGTATTGCATCTTGTTAAATCGTGATTTGGCGCATTCCGTTCACCAATCTATGCGTAACGAAACACAGCGAGATGATTGTTATTCAGCTATTTTGGCTGAGTTGAGTGATGCTGAAGACGGAGATAGTGCATCCGACATCGATGGAGATGAAATAGTTCAATTCAGTGACCACGATTCAGGCTCAGAGACTGACGGGAAGATTAATACAGTTCAGGAAGACTGAATTCGGGCCCAGATGAAGCACCAGATGAGGAACAATTTTTCATAAGGGTAAAAAATAAAAGAACTCCGAAGAAGAATACAAATAGAACAAAACACCAGTTCGAAGTAGGTTTGCTATTATGCCTAAAAAAACCTAATGAAATAAATTCTTCCTTCTACTAAGAACTGTAATAACGTGAAAGGTGAAATTACTGCATTCCAAAAAAATGTTAAATCAAGAAATTATTGTTACGATTATGAAATATACAAATATGCACATCAACAAAAATGTGGATTACTTGATCCCAAAAGAGGATAGTACAAAACAAAGTAAAAATAAAACGTCCAGAGAAGAAATTTTAGCTGTTATGTTCGAAATTAAAAAGTGTTCCTTCAAGTGTGCATTGTTTTCCTATTCAACAATAACTTCATTTAAATAACAAATTTTGATTTTAGTGTATCACTAGACAGAGCAATATTTGAAAAAAATAGATGGCGCACAGCATATAAGTTACCAACCTGTTCTTAGTGTTCCACGAACTACACCTCTGTGCGTTGAGTGTTAAACTACACAATCATGCATAATATACATAGACTTAATACGGATTACAACCGGCGACTTTACCTTTTAAGCAGTTTTACAAAAAACGGAGAGTGAGGAGTTTTGTTTCAAAATGTTGAAAAATCTAATTATTTTTGTTTATTAGCCATATCAGTTACAAAAGTAGGTAAAAAACGTTGGAAAATGAAATTAGACGTACAAAAAACTTCAAGCAATTTATTAATTATATGGAAAGTCATAGGTTACATTATTTTTTGGGGTCTTTTGTTTTTAGCATATAATTAGGCCTACAAAATCTTTTTTTGTAGTGGTCTTCTTTTGCGTTTCAGGTACTACCTTGTTTGGGTGTAGGTTGTGGCACTTGGTAAGATATATCAAGTATTGTATCAGGTGCTTAAAGGTGTTTAGCCAGTCAATTATGCTCCACCAATATTTAACTTCCCCACCTCCAAGAAACCCTTTAACTTTTCCCCCACCCCTACATTTCCTATACAACAACATTTACTCTCTGTCATTCTCAGTACTAAACACCCCCAAAGCAGAATGTGAATTATGTGCGGCGGTGGTCAAGTTGCATATATACCTTCTACCCCTACCACACCAATACTGAGGATCACCATTTTCCTTGTCAATACAGTACCTTGTTCTTCAAACATGAAAAGGTTTTTAAAATATCTTTATTTTGAAGTTTAAAAAAAAGTAAGGCGTATTTTTACGATTTTAATATTCGCTACAAATTAAAGACATAGCCTACTAATTGTTTTTCAGGACACAATGATTAAAAACGGGACATAACATATGGTCACCATACATACATAGTTCTTAATTTAGCGTAGGCCTATATAGAATCTATCATTTGGTCTTTACCAATAACGTATAATTTATTCCCACCAAGGTCATTGTTGTTGGTCAATTCGGTATATTGAGTAGGCCTATAGTATATCATGTTGTTTAAATATTATTTTGATGAAATTTTCAGAATGGTTGGCGATATGGAAACCACACCCGGGTAATTTTAGAATAGCCTAACTTTTAACAAAGACATAGCCTCTGAATATTTCATCATGTTTGTAATGTCATATATGTGTTCAGTGTTGTGTTAGTGTATTTTATTTAAGTTCCCTGCACCTGACGAAGCCTGAGACCGGTGAAACAGTTGTAGCATAGTGTTTTCACAATAATCAAGAATTGCTCCAACTACAATAATAAGGTATTTATCTATATCTATACATATCAGCAATTCAAATGCGAAAGATTATATAAAATATATTCGGTTTTATAAAGACTATGATATGGAGATTTAAAAGTTGTAATCTCTCTGCCAAAACAAATATTCAGGCCTACAGTGCTGGATATCACATAATAAGAATAAAAAGAATATATATAGATGTTTGGTTAGCCTACTTAAAATTGTAGGCTACAAATTAAAATTTGTTTTCATAAAATATAAATTAAACACATCGAGCTTTAGTTATTAGCTAAGGCTATCTTGTTCAATTTATGATTTAGGCCTAGGCCTAACTTAAATTATGGAGAGCCAAAGAAGATTTTTAAGTCAATTCATTTAGATTACTAACTTATTGAACATACATTTCAGACTTTGAGAGGGATGTTGCGGATATTCACATTTGCAATTGCGGGGCTTCCGCATCGATTTGGACATCTGCACTCGCATCTGCAATAATCAATGTGGATGCAGATGTAGCGCTGTGCTGGTCGCGACAAAAAAGAAATTGAGTGAGGCTGGCGAGTGTATGCTGATTGACCAATAGAAGCAAAGATTTCGGTGACAAGATCCAACGCGTATGTTATTGTTTATCATTTGTTTCTTGTTAAGCAATCATAACATGTTTAGTTGCGTTTATCGTATAAAGTATGAACACTATAGTTTTTGAGTGTTATTGTGACTGTAGGCCTAAGTATTTATTATATAGGAAGTATTGTTGTGTGTTAAGCGCATTTTCTGCGGTTAATAGTTTATTCGACAAGTGAATTTACAATGTCACCACCGACACAAAGTTAGATTTGGACTTATTTTAAACCATCTTTAAACTTATTGAAACGATCTTGCCAAGATGAGAGCCAAGAAACGCCAGAAAATGGTAGAGCTGACGCTATACTCAAGAATGAATTGCTATCTTATTTCAGTAAAAAAACGGTGAAATAAAAAGTATTGAACTTTCAAGGGAAATAAAAAAAATATCATAATCTTCATTAGTTCTAGCCTACGGTATTATATAGGCCTATACAGCTAAATTACAGTATACATCCTCTAACCTGTGAGTTGCTAATCTAAAAATAAACAAAACAGTTTTAAATGAATGAACGTTCTGAACCTAAACTAACTTACAGTTGAAATTAGGGCCTAGGCCTATATTTTTTAGTTAATTAACATATATAGGTTGGTATCTTAACTAAACTTTTCTAAAAAAAGTACTAAAAGTAGGCATTGTAGGTTAGAATTGAGGGTGAAGGCCTACTATAATTTTATCAAATTTACTAACTTGTTTTTTAACTTATTAACTACATTGACAATCATTTGCTTTGCAATAAATGTATTTACAAGTTAAACTAACTAAACATACACAGTAGGCCTAGGAGGCCAACAAATCATTGTGCATTAATTAACAGGCCTAGCCTAGTAGGCTACATTATAGTGAAATATTTCTGTTAGGGTCTAAACATAATTTTTAAGTCTTTATAGCATTTTAGTTTGTCAATTGGGTTTAAAAAGAACTATTAATAATTTTCAGTAGGCCTACATGCACAAAACTGTTGTCCAAGTTTTGCAAGCAATTTTAACACATTAGTATTTGTGCTTAAGTAACATTTGCATACATTAGTGCAATTCAGGTCTACTGCACAGTCATGCCGGAGTAGCGAAAGCAGTATAAAATACCTGCAAAATAATAGAGTTGTCATAATTTTTTCAGGAGACTTAAAAAAGGTTGGGCAAGAATAGGCTATGGTACACACCTTGTAAACGTCTCCATACGTGCCACTACCAATGCGCTGGATTAATTCGTACTCATCTTGTGGATTTCTTCTACTAATATCTGAAGACAAAACACTACTAGCATGTGCCATTTTAATTTGTCAACTCACTTTAATATTAAAAACACAACTTATTTAGTTTTGCTTACTCGCCATCAGGCTCTATTCTACCACAGCAAAGCTGATTGGCCTCCAGCGACCTACACATTGGCACCAACGTCAATATTCAAACACCACCAAAAAATATGTATCAATTTTAAGAACTACAAAATGTCACTCTAAAGAAATTATTTTTAGAAACTACTTTGAAAATACTGTTTTTTTATATTTGTAGCATACGATTTCTTTACCCCTCCCCAATATTATAAGCTCCAACTTACAATTTCTTTATTCACAATTTATGTAAAGGTTGGTAATAGTAATAACAAAAACGGACAACACAATCATCTGTTTTTACCAGCTGTTCTGGTAGGGATTCGGAGACAGAAAAAATAATTTCTTGGAATCTAATGTTTTATTGTTTTATATTATGATGGTATCCTGTTTAGGATTTTTATATTTCAGTTCCTATGTGTCACCAAATTTATGTTTCTTGTTACTTTATTAGTTAATAGTAGTAGTGTTGTAGTGTGTATTGAATATAGTCATTTATATTTAATGTTTAAATTTGAGGACTAATAATTTAATTTTAGTAAATAGTTCTTTTGGTAGAAAACACGTTCATTTAGGTTTTTATAAGCATCTTCTATAAGCAAAGTTTCAATAATATAAACTTTTAATTTGATAGCTTAATATATTTCTTTTTATGTAATATTAGTATTAATTTATAAAATATTATATATTTTATATTATTATAGACGCTTAGCTCTATGCTCTTGTCTAATCTATATTACCAGGTTCTTTGGTTAGTTTTTGTTGGAACGGAGGAACTGGAAAATAAAAAACTATCGATCTATGATTACTTCGATTTCGATTAATTCCGGAATTCGATGTATGTATTGTAAACAATTGGTCGTTTTCAAGAAGGGCTATTAAAATTAATATAAGTAAATAATTTATCCATTAAATGTCTTCTGGGCCGGTGCCATTTTCTCAAAAAGAATATTTGAAAAAATATTTGACAGGTTCCGATGGAGGAAAGAAAAAGAAGAAAAAACAAAAGGTTATTTCTTCATCGTCTTTAAAAAGGTGAGTTTGAGGTTATGTTACTTTTCATGTTATTGTAAACAATATTTTGAGTTGAAATTTGAAAGGTTAGAAGATATTAAGTTAAATTTAAAATTATAATGCCAGAAAATATAGAAAAATGCAGTTTATAATTAATCTTTTAACGTTTAACAGTTTGTTAAAAATAGTTTATAAATACAAATAGGCTAGGTAATTTATTAGTGAGTACTTACTGTTCTAATGGAGAACGCGATGACCTAAGGTTTTTAACGATACTTTCTAAATGTAAAAGTTTTAAAACACTAGGCCTATTCCAAACATACCTATCTTAAATTTTCAATGAAAATTATGAAACAGTGCCTTTTTATATTCATTATTCTGCCTACATAGCATACCCATGCTAAAACTATGTGGAACACATTTTGACAATATATGCCTAGACTATTAATAATTGTGATTAGGCCTATACATTGTAATATGAGAATTATTACATTTAAAAAAAAGTTGAAAATGCCCTCCAGGTCTATTTTTAACTTGCTCTACTTGGCCAGTAAATAAATGTTAGCTCTCTGTTTTGAATATCTGATTACCTACATAGAGTTTAGCCTATATATTTTTTTAGGAAAATTAGTAGTGGTAAACATACAAAAATTGTCACTGTTTGGGAGCAAATAAATTAACATACAAATTGAACATGATTGTAATAAACAACATATTTGTCAACAGGAAAACAGAAATTAGTTTTAAAATCAGATTTAAAGAACATTTACCTCATAACAACATAATATCCAAAGTCAGCTCCAACTATGCCGAACTTCTGACCATAACTGTACCGCCATTGATAAAAACCATTCATCCATTAAACTTAGGAAAACAATGTATATTCTAAAAATATACCAAAATTGCAAACATTTCACATCTAGCTCAGATATTTATTGAACGACAAATTCAATTTTGCTTCCAACTGTTTGTATGATAGGCCTACTCTAAAAACTACAATAGACAATGCTAACGTCAACAAGACTTAACTGGTTAAATATCCTGTGCCTCAGTAAGTAGTTGACTACAGACAGAGTAGAATGTGACCAATATTTAGTGAAGATTCTTTTTCAAAATTCTGATGAGTAGGTACTTTAGTACAAACTTTATATATTTATTTAATTTTGTGTATTAATGTGTACGTGTGTGTGTGTTTGTCAACTGATAATGGTATAAAAATACAGAAACAGCTGTCATAGGCCTATAAAAATGTTTAATAACATTCCAAACGACTGCTTTCAATAGGATTTATTTTGTTTTTTGCCTTACTGGACTGGATATATTGGTAAAAATTTAGAACAGCTTGACCAGAGGTTTTTTTAAAATTTCTTCATATTATGAAAGAACACGTTAAACTGATTATAAAAACATGAAAAATATCCGCGGGAAATAAAAATTATAGAAATTATGAGAGAAATTAAAGTAGAAAATATAGAGGTTAACTTCAGTATTTTTTTTATATTTTAACACTAAATAAAAGAAACAAATCACTTAATACACCAAGAAATATCAATAATAACTTCACTAAGCAAAATTGATGAAAGAAATCACGAAAATATATGTAGATATTTATATAACTTTCCAAAACTTTTAGTTTAAAAACAATAACAATTGTCGTTAAGAAATTACATTGAATACCAGTATAAAAGAACAAACGTATCATTTCTGATTGCCAACGTTGCCACATTGAACATATGTAATAGGAAAAGATGACGCAACAGTATAATTATAATATTTCGTCGTTATTATCACATTATGTAATTAGAATAAAAAAAAAACTAGAGGTACTGAACTATACTGTTTAGTCACAGTATGTTACCGATAACAGTATAATTATAATATTTCGTCGTTATTATCTCATTATATAATTAGAATTAAAAAAAACTAGAGGTACTGACCTATACTGTTTAGTCACAATATGTTACCGATAACAGTATTATTATAATATTTCGTCGTTATTATCTCATTATATAATTAGAATAAAAAAAAAACTAGAGGTACTGACCTATAATGTTTAGTCACAATATGTTACCGATAACAGTATTATTATAATATTTCGTCGTTATTATCACATTATATTAGAATAAAAAAAAAAAACTAGAGGTACTGACCTATACTGTTTAGTCCCAATATGTTACCGATAACAGTATAGTTATAATATTGTAGGTTCTAATTTTAGGCAATATAGGAGGCACTGATAAACCCACTTAAATCTAATTGCAACCCATCTGGCAACCCTGTTCCTATCGCGTATTAAAATGTCTGTTCATTGTCTGTGTTAAATCCCATAAGCGATTTTTGGTTTGTTAATTTGTTATGTTATATTTGTTTTAGAATATTTATAATTGATTTCCCGCGATCAGTGAAGTGTCTAATTTCATTATATATATAAGAAAAAGTTATATATAGTGTAATTCTATTAAAACCTGTGGTCAAGCTGTTCTAAACTAGAACCGATATATTTACATGAATACCTTTATTCCTTGTACTGCTCACAGTTCTATTGCGATCACTTTCTATTTGGTGACGAACGTTTCTCCTATTTTTCATTCATTTTTAAACCGGTTAAAATTTTTAAAATGATTTGCATTTGTTTAATGGGGTCAAACAACTACAAATTACACATTAACATTACACGAACATTAACATACAAACTCAAACACACGTAATGGAACGTATATATACCGATGCAGTTTCATTTAAATAAGGAAATCGTGCACGTGCACTGTGGCCCGTCCTTGTATCAGTACTGATTTGTTAGCCCTGTATAGCGTTATTTATTTTTGACCCAATAATAGTAATATACCCTACAATAATTAATATACTATCTTATATATTATATATATACATATATATGTTTACAAATTGGAAACATACTGTGACTAAAAACTGTAAGTTAGAACTTCAGGCTATTTTTTTTAGTTCTCCACGTATATATTGAACAAGAACTATCGACAACACACGAAACTAATAATTATCGTATTACTACAAACTTTAAAAAAAAAAAATGGATTGACTGTGTAGAACAAGACGCCATTGCCATTAGTATAAGACTGATTGAACAACACTCAAAGCTGAACTTTGAACTTTCTTTTCGCTCGGTAAGCTTATCTACAAGGTTTCCGACGTTCAGTTATTTGTCAGTCTTTAGTCACAGTATGTTTCAAAAGTGTTTAAACATATACAGACTGTCCCAAAAGTCCCGGACCGGTTTAATAACTCCTAAACGAAACTAGCTAGAGTAATAATATTTCAGACATGACTCCTAGCTACAAAAAACTATTTTTTGAGTTGTTAGTCACTATTGCCCCTGCCTCCAAAAACCAAATTTGGGGGGTTGCCCCTAATTTTTAAATGTAAACCCCTATCGAGTGACCCATCATTTTAAAGGCCTCATTGAGTTAATCACAACAGCGCAAACCCGAGGTCGATATCTTGCTCCTGTCCAAAATGGCTGACCTTTTAGTGTTTCTTATGGCCAGAACTTCATAGAACTTCGACAACGAATAACACACGAAGCTCAGCAAATACCGGGGGAAATGATACAGACTAGCACACTGCGTGACTGTGGAAGGAAAGCAGTTCGAATACTTACTCTAAACCCTGGATATCATCTTTGGTAAGCAACTTTGTTTTTGAGTGTAAAGAAAAACATTTTGTTATTATTACCAAGTATGACGAATTTGTTTTTATACTTTAAACTCTTTTGTGCGTGTGTTTACTTTGTTTTAAAATAATAAAAATGTTTAATACAACCAATGGTGGTCAATTTTAAATTACATGACCATAAGAAACACTAAAAGGTCAGCCATTTTGGACAGGAGCAAGATATCGACCTCAGATTTGCGCTGTTGTGTTTAACTCAATGATACCTTTAAAATGATGGGTCACTCGATAGGGGTTTACATTTAAAAATTTGGGGCAACCCCCCCAAATTTGGTTTTTATGGGTAGGGGCAATAGTGACTAACAACTCAAAAAATAGTTTTTTGTAGCCAGGAGTCATGTCTGAAATATTATTACTCTAGCTAGTTTCGTTTAGGAGTTATTAAACCGGTCCGGGACTTTTGGGACAGTCTGTATAAGTTTGTATATAAATTATTGTTTGGCCTATATATATCGTTTCTGACACGTAGTTTTTTGTTTTTTAGTTAGTTCTTCTTAAATATATTTTCTAACTAAAATATCATAAAATTTTAAGTTGACCTACTCTTTGTATAGGCCTACTATTACCGGTTACAGTGTTGGGCAACATATTGTTAAGTTAAATATATGTCACCCAGTGTTTGTAAGTTACACTTGGTTCAAAGTATTTAAACATTATTTTGTATTTGAACAATTGATATTCAGCACTTTAATTTTAATTGATAAAAAAATTGATTAGGCCTAATTGATTTTTAATTAATACAAAGGAGTTGCAAGTAAATTTATTTAATATCGAATTAAGGAAATTTTTGAAAACGGGTCAAGGACATTGAACTTGAAAGTTTGTTGGAATCCTGTTAAAAACAAGTCTACGGTTACTTTCAATATGTAAATGAAGATTTTACTATATGTTCATTGTGAAACATTGCAAATTGTTGATTTAACCCACTTGTTACATAATGTTCAAACTTTTAAATCTAATTTATTTTGTTCTTGATTTCAGATCGCAAATTATAGACGACGATATAGATTTAAAAGGAATGAGAGCGTTAAATGATGACGAAGTGGATATTTATCAGTTGGATGAGAATGCTCCTCAAATTGTAGGAATCATAGACGAAAGGCCTGCGGAGATCAAAGCACAGGAATATTACGACACTAAACGGTGGAAAGTATTTGCTACCGACGATGATTCTGGCGATATTAAAGTTATTGATCAACAAAAGGACAGCTCTGTCAATAGTTCGAAACACGCACAGAATGAGGATATGTCGAGTAAACAGGCTAAGCCGTTGGTTTCGAATTATGGAAATGCGAGTGATTCTGATCAATCTCTTCCTAGACAATCGCCTAAGAATGTCTCGAGATCAAGGAAAGATGATTCTGATCCTTCGCCTCCGAGGAAATCAAGTTCAAAAAGCAATCATTCAAAAGTAAAAGAATTGGAGAGATCTGAAAAAAGAAAACATTCCGTTAAAGGTGAAAGTGATTCGGACCTGTCCCCACCAAGAACATCAAAATTAGATTACAAAAGAGAATCTAAAAATAGAGATGGTAGTTCTAAACAATTTAAAACTCAGAAAAGCCACAGGGATAGCGATAATGATTCAGATTTATCACCAGTAAGAAAGTCAAATGATGATAGAAAATATTCTTCGAGAACGCGTGAAAGTGATTCCGATCTTTCCCCTCCGAGAAAATCATCGAAGAGTGAAAGATATTCAGGGCACAGAAGTAGGCCTAGTGATCTATTGAAGGGTGACAAATTAAAATCGAAAAGGGATGATACGGATTCGGATTTATCACCTTCTAGAAAAACATCGAAAAGTGAAAGATATGGCAAAAGTAGAGATAAAAGAGAAAATAAATATTCTTCAGATAGGCAAAGAGAAAGACAATCTTCAAGCGGATCTCCACCGAGAAATTCTAAAAAGTTTTCAAACCGACAAGAAAATCGCAAACGTTCACCTCCGAGAAAAGCAACACAGAAAGACTATCCACGAGGAAGAGAAGAAAATAAAAGTGACTCTGACCAGTCTCCACCGAGAAAATCATCGTATAACAAGTACGCAACTCCGAATAGGAAACGAAGAAGTAGTGAATCTGATTCACCAAAAGCTAAATTTTCTTCAAATTCATCAGAAAAAATGTAAGTATTAGGTCTATTTTTTACCACGTTTTTATTAACTCACTTTTTGCCTGTCAGTTTCAGTACAAAATTATAAAATCTTTTTTTAAACTAATTTTCCGATGAAGTAGAAACTTTAAACATAGCTCAAAACTGGTGGACACTGCAATATTAACTCGCTCTATTGTCTGTTTGTTCGGTAAAAATTTTGTAATCGATTTTAAACTAACTTCCTGACGAGCTAGAAACTTGAAACATAGCTGAGAACTGGATGACAGTGCAATATAGAACTGAAATAGAACTCGCTTTCTTGTGTGTCAGTTTGTTTTTCTTTTTGGTACACATTTTGTAATCAATTTTAAACTAACTTCCCAATGAGCTAGGAACTTGAAACTTTAAACATAGCTCAGAACCGGATGACAAAGTCGGACAAAGAAGCGAGTTAGTATATAAAATACAAAATATAATAATATAATTGTAATGTATGTATATAAAATATAATATAATAATAGAAAATTTCCCACACATAAGACTAAAAAACGGAAAATAATTAGTTATCAAATTTTTTTAATATACCACGTTTTTAAAACGTATTAAAAAGTTTAAAATAATTTTTCCTTGCCGTAAATAGATTTACAACATCATACAGGTTGTAATGAAAATTTGTGAATTTTTAGTATATATATTTACCTTTTACGATCTGTTGTACAATCCTTGTTTTTCGTCGTTTTATATGACGGCCGTTTCGACTGTTTTAATCAGTCTTTATCAAATATCTAGCAGTTCTCACACTGAGAACTTTGACACAAATAAAAACATTTAAAACACTTAAATATACATTACAAACATATAAAGATAAAATCACATTAGAACCGCAGCAGAAGGTTTCGGCACATGCTACCGTGTTCAGTTCAAACTCGCACTGTCGGACGTTAGTGTCTTAGTTACCGTATTTGGATAGCGCTGTTGGTCCGTCAAATTCAACTTGACATTGTTTTCCAGCTCCTATAGGATATGAAAAAGTGTGTGTGACTGGAATTGGGACTTGCCGTTTAATAAAATATTCATCAGGGTCTGTTTTTTGTTGTTTGTAGATCTTGTATTCTTCAATGTGATCTATTGGATGTGGATGAAGGGAGGTGCTCTTTGAACCATGTACGGAATGAGCGTCCTGTTTGTCCTATGTACATTCCAGGGTTGTCATCACATTTTATTTTATAAATGCATTTACCATTAAATTTGTCCAAATGTTTAGTACACGGTTCAAAGAGCACCTCCTATCATCCACATCAAATAGATCACAACATTCCAAATTTGCCGAACATCTCATTGACACCAATCACGGATATACAGACATAAAATCAAATTTGGAAATAATACAGAAATGCAGAAAAAGACCCGTAATGAACGCCAGAGAAGAATACAAGATCTATATACAACCAAAAACAGACCCTGATATTTTATTAAAGTCCTAATTCCAGTCACACACACTTTTTGATATTCTGCAGGAGCTGGACAACAATGCCAAGTTGATAGAATAAACTTAGAACACAAAATCTCACAACTAATACGTTTATTAACTCAAACGCGTTTCAACGACAAAGTCGCCGTCTTCAGTGATGCACGAGCTACAATAGTCAAACTATAACTAACATGGCGACTTCGTCGTTGAAACGCGTTTGAGTTAACTTAATAAACGTATTAGTTATAAGATTTTGTGTTTTAAGTTTATTCTATCAAGTATATCTTCTCACAAGTCAAGCTCAATATTTATTTATAATGCCAAGTTGAATTTGACATATTTGACTGACCAACAGCTCTGTCCGCATACTTAAACTTAAGACACTAACATCCGACAGTGCGAGTTTGAGCTGAACATGGTAGCATGTGCCGAATACCTTCTGCTACGGTACTAATGTGATTTTAATTTCATGTGTTTGTAATGCATATTTAAGTGTTTTATGTACGGTATGTATAAGTGTTTAAATTTTGACAAAGTTCCCAGTGTGCGAACATTTTTGGATAATTGATAATGACTGATTAAAATAGTCGAAAAGGCCGTCATATAAAATCGATGAAAAACAAGGATTGTACGACAGATAGTAAAAGGTAAATGTATGTATTTATAAACAATCCAGTTAGGCTACTACAAATAAGTATGCATTTTTAATAGCTATGAAAATACTTTGAAAATTTAGAACCAAAAACATGGGACGCTTGAAATAGATAATTGATGCATTATCCCCTCTGGAGAAACAGTGTTTGACAAACAAACAAATTATCTTATAAGGGTACTTGTTTTTCCTTCTAAGATCTGGAACCCTAAATATAAATGAAAACTAATTCAACAATGTGAAGAATTCATTTATGAAAACTATAAGTACTTAGACACATTGTTAAATGATTATTTGAACTATGCTTAACATTTTGTAGGAAGAAAAATAAAATGGAAAAAACATTGGACGGAAAAAGAGCTGGACTTCAGGACGCTCAGAATTTAAAAACAGAATTGGCAGACTTTAAAAATAAGGAAGACCAACTATTTTCTAAGGTAATTTCACCTGTGCATAGATTAGTAAAACTATTTACATATTTTATTTGAACTAGTAAGTAAAATTATATGAAAACTGTACATTTAGACCCTTCGCTCACTGGGGGAGAGAGAGAGACTCGAAGCGGTATGAGCGTCATGCGTCTTGTGCGATATGCCCTCCGCTCCAGTGGCGGCTTGCCCATAAGGGCTCTCGGACGCCGCCCCTCCAAAAGATTTGAAAAAGAAAAAAAATTAAATACCCATTCAATTATAATTATACATCTAATTAACCAAAGTATTTTTTTCAATCTCATACATCGAAAATGTAGGAAAAAACACGCAAAAATAGCGCGAGAAGTTTGTATTTGTAGCCGTTGGGCGCTGGCCAGAACGTCCCAATCCATTACCATGCAGTTATATGAATAGTGGTAGTGGTGGGGGCTGCTGGTGCTATGACGCGTCTAAGCTTGTGCCTTATGGAAGGCTTGGGACGGCGTCCGAGCATGCGCAGAGCGACGTATTTAGTGAGTCGGAAAGAAGGATGGACTTCTGATACAAGCAATATAACTAAAGGTGTGTAAGTAGAGTATTTCAGATTTACATATGATAAGTATTTCAGAAACATATGGCATCACAAATTTAATACCTAGATTGCCTTAAAAACTCACTAAAATACACAAAATGTTCAAACACCCCGGTGGTGTGTGCCCCCCCCAGCATTTTATTCACGAGCCGCTACTGCTCCGCTCACCGTGAGTTAATTGTAGAGCGCCATATCTGAATTTTTTGTGGTGTCCCTTTTAGCACTTCTAATTTAGTACTCACCAAGTACAGACGTATTTGCCAGTTTTAATCAAATTACATAAAAAATATAAAGAAATAGTGAACATATTTTACTTACCTTACAGTAGTATAAGCAATACCTTCCAGAGTAATGTTATTTTTAAATGGTACAACCGATGAACAGTTTTGTAAAAGTATTAAAAGACAGTCACCAACATTAAGGTAATATCCAGCCAATTTTGATATCTATACGCAGGGTTATAAATAGTTTTGAATCAGTAAAAGTGAATAGACTTGTATATAAATTCTAATTAAACCAATTGGACATAGTTTTTCTAAACATTTGAACTTTGGAACATAGTAGAAATTAATTTTAAATAATTCAGTTTGTAATATAGTTTTAAGCATATAGCTTTAAAAGATTGCCTATTTAACAGCCAGGGCTTCTTTAAACCTAGAGAAAGAGATTTGTTTGAATAATTTATATGTCAGTATTAATTTTGTGTTAAATACATCGAGTAAATAATATAAAATTGTAAAGATAATTCCATTTTAAGTTAATTCTCACAAGAGAAATGTTGTAGAAAAATAAGTAACTAAAATACATTGATTAAACATAGAGTTTTGTTAAACAAAAAGGAGTCGGTTATTTATGGTTTTAACATTATAAAGTTAGCTTACAATGTGTTTTATCTTTTGTTTTTTAACAAGGAGGAGAAATTAATTACATTTAAAACATTTAAAAAGTAATATAATGTCTATAAAAAGTGTTAATTGATTGTACAGTAACCAGCTGTTTTCTCTAACATCTATAAACTTGCATTTCAAGGTTAATTCTCACTGGGATTTCCATTAACAGCTGATTTCATACTTTGTATTTATAATTTTGTCACCTAAAGCTTTTATTTAGCAATAGGTCATGCTGTTCTTTTTAAAATATTTTTATAGGTTACGCACTGTTATATCGCAAACTTAATAATTTGTTATAGAAATTTAATATTATTTTCCATCTTTACTTTTAGGTTATGATTAATTCTACATCTGTATCAAAAAGAAATTGTTGAGACAAACATTGTGTAAAAATATGTGAAAAGCATGCAGGGGTCTCATTGTTATTATATTTAAAAGAATATTATTGGTGAGCAAGTAAGTAATGTTATCACTCTATTGGTAATAAATGTTTGGTCTGTTACTGTAATGATTGCAAACAATTTTTTTTTTATAATAAGATTTTCAAGTAGGCCTACTATGCCCAATTATTGATGGAAGTAGACCTACATTATTCTTAAATACATTTTATTTTAAAATAAAAGATTTTGTAAAAAATGAAACAATATAAATAAATTTACTTGAATAATTGTTGACAATATAATTTAACAAAGCCGTATAATTTGGTTGGAATGTTTTACTTATAAATATATAAGTTATGTGTTTGGTTCGATGGAATTGCTTTAAATAATGATACTCATTTATTAAAGCAACTTTTTATTTAGGTCCTACTCTAAAAAATATTATAACAAATTGAATTTATGTATAACAATTATATACCCTGATATGCCCGGGAAAAAGCCTTGTCTAACTGAAAAAAAAAACAATGCTGGCCATCCCGAGTGGTAAAGGCATTCAGACTATAACTTATTGTGGTATATACAGGGTCATTCATGAAGGTATGCAGAAACTTCGGGAGCTCATTCTACATGTAAAAGTAAAGAATAAAAGTTATACAAACATGGGTCCAAAAGCGCACCGTTTTCCAGATATCCGCCATTTTGTTTTTTTACAAAATAATTCATGTTTAGAGAAATGTTTGACTGATTAGAGTTCAAACGTGGCATGAAGTTTACCCTAACAATGATCTATGTCAAGAAAAATAAACGATTATATCCAATCATGCGTTTCAAAATGGCGGCTGTTTGAAAATTTCAAACCTAAATTGCTCAAAAACCGTACATTTTAACAACAAAATGTCAAGACACCTTTTATGTAGCCCTTTTGATTACCTATCTGATGGTGTGATTGTCAAAACAATGTATTGTATTTAATATGTTGCCATAGCAACTACAACTGACTGTGATCATACTTGCTGTGAGAGAAGCTAATTTATTTTTTTAATGCTAAAATTACATTTTGTAAAAACCAATGACTCTATGTTAATTAGGAAAGTCTAAATAATCTACCAGCGGAAGATTTTTTAAATAGGTTCAAAATTGTCTAAGACTTCCCCGAACATCGGTACAAACAAATGTTCCCCATCTATAGAAGATGAAGATACTCGTCACATGAACCATTATTATATTATTTTCCAGCGTGAAATACCGTATAATTTGTTACTACACATGCCTTTTTTAATGTTTGAAGTTTTTTCAATTCAAGATGGCGGCCGTAGAACTCATTTTATGCACGGTACAGATGTATAATATTTTATAATTCAGAAGAGTCCCGCTTTTACGAACCCCGCTATTCCGAACCGAGTTCAGAAAAAATACAAATTTTTTTAGTATAAAAACAGGAGAAATCAAAAAGACTTTCGTGAGAAAGCTTACATTTATTGTTATACAAATAAGTTACATAGAGCCTAAGCTTGATGAATATTCCTGAAACCAAATTGGAATGAAAGTTGGTTTTGTTTTTTCATGTTTTCCTTCCGTTTTGTGGGAAGGAAGCTACCGTAACAAGCGTCCGGTGAAACGGATACCGGGTCCTTCAGAAAGAAGTTAGATACAATAGCTAGGCACTACAGTAAAGACCACGAAAGAATACCGATGAAGGACGGGCTTGTGTACACCGAGACCTTGAACGCTCCAATCGCCTTTGTGCGACGTTGTCACGTTCTTCCCCCGCTTCTAACTGAACGCGGCTGACTGAACACATTTATAATTCTTTAAACTGTGCGCTCAAGCCTCGAGCGGTAAATACCAGGAGTGTTCGAGACTAGTAGATATGGCAACGCTGCGCGCTCATTCTATTGACCGCCACGCAACGGTATTCTTTACTGGTCTTTAATATAGTAGTGTTGTTGCCACCTGCCAGTTGCGTTCATCCGTTTTGTTTTTCTCCTCTGTTGTTGTTATCTCAAAGGAATTTTATTTTTTTCTCGATCTTTTTTTAAGACGATACGGTACTAATGGACAGACTGCGGTTTGACAAAACGGACAGTTCGAACAACCTGTCCCTTCTTTTCTGTTTTTAGAAGAAAGCGGAATCGTAACGCAACGGAAGGAAAAAAACAAATGATGTAAACCTACACTTAGGCGAGGTCAAGAGCATTTGCCGCGTCTACGTGTGATATGAGTTCAGTTTGAGCGTTTACCTCTTCCTCGCCGATCAACGCTGTATAGAACTGAGACTAGCAGATGACCCCGCACTTTATTTACGCCTTAACAAGTCAATATGTTGATACTATTCTTGAAATCCGCCTATTCCGAATTCCCGCTAAACCAAACATTGTTCGGTCCCAATTTAGTTCGGAATAGCGGGACTTCATGGGCTCCCATACCTATGGGCAAAGAAGGGCCACACCCACCCTAGCTCCCAGGGAAAGGAAAATATGTAGCCTATATTATTAATTATAATCAGGTATTTTTCTTTAAAGAGATTGGCTCTAAAATATGTTTTAAATTTTATGAGCCGTTTGATTTTACATATACTTATTTTATTTTTTACGAGAGTTCAAGCATGAGCTGCTGGGTCACTACTTGGTGCAGCCTCTAGGAGTGTTATAGGTTTTTGTGTATTCACTGACAGTGTAAAGGTACAGACTCAATGCTGTGTGGGTTAATATTTCACCTGAACAGCCAAATTGGCTTCCCAAATTTTAAAAGTTTTCTTCGGGAGATCAAAAATATCCCTGGACTCCTTTGGCGAAGGAGGGGAGGGTACTCCTTAACATGTTCACTGCTAAGCAAATTTCGTATTTCCTATGCTAGGAGCTGACCTTTTATTTTTTATATTTATAATCTAAATGAGTAGAAATTATTTTATTTTTTTATTTTTAAACCTTTCTACGTAACAATCACTAATATTTTAAAGTGGACGCACATGTGAGTCTATAGCACATAGGCTGAAAATTGGCGTGCGAAGCACGCAATGAACTGTGTATTGAAAATTCTCCCAATACGGGGGGAGGGGGAGGGGGTGGCATGCAATGCACTGTTCGTCGGCCGTTTCTTATAGTGTTCAGTGTCAAGCTTACAAGTGCGTCCTTAGCAGTGAACGTGTGAAGCCCCATATCCCGGTCTAGTCCCTCCCCCCTAGAAAATATCATATGAGCGCCCAGAAAATATCATATTTTTATCTACTGTATGAGTGAAAATATTAATGAAATAAATATTTATTTTGATTAATAATAATATGCTTTCAACACTGCAAAAGCTTTAACTTTTTCTTCCACCATTTTGTAATATAATTAATTATATACATTTTCTGTAATTTGTTACCACACACGATTTTTATATTAAAAAAAGTATCAAGATGGCGGCAAAAAAAAAGCATTTTTCACACTCAGATCTTCTAGACTTTTAGTAATGTCAAAAAGATACAAACAACAAACTAAAAAATTCAAACCCTCGTCTTTACAGGAATCAGTTCCACCCTAACTGTATTACTATATTAGTAGGTATAGGTTAAAAAAACTATGACTTAATTGCATTTAGTTTATCATATTTTATTTGATCTTTAACTTTTTGTAGATGAATGCTTCTGTGTCTGGAGAAGGAGCTGCACCTATTTTAAGAGATCGTAAAACAGGGAAAATTCGGGATTTACAAGCAGAAAAAGTAATCGATAAAGAGAAAGCAGCAAAAGACGATGTTCGCAAAGAAAAATACACCAGATGGGGAAAAGGGTTAGTATTTAAATATATATTATTTTTGTAAAAGTATTTATTATAATTGAGATAAAACAACATTATAAATAAACTTAGTAAATTATAACTCATGTTAAGAATAATTTTTATTTGGATTCACACATAAAGTACAGTACTTTTCTTCCCTTGGGTGTAGGGGGCCTTGTGGTAGCCTTCAGATTTAAAAATTTTATATTGGTATGTTAATATGTACGGCTACTTTTCTTGTGAGGTATTTTTTGACCTTGCAGTTTTGTGATTACCGGTGATCACAATGATAAAAAAGCACACATTTCACTACTTGCAGAGGCCGTTCATTGTTCACAACATGGGATTATACATACGATTAAAAGCGTCAAGCACCTTTTTTTTATAATAAACACAATTGGTAAAGAATAGTAACTATTTACACTAATTAAAAGTAAATATCCACTCACTACTATTTTACCTTTAATTTAAAAATACATTCGAAGACATTTTAAGTAAAAAAAAAGAACTGAAGTAAACACTCTAGGCCTAAATAGTTAATAGTAAACAAAGTTTGTAGGTTAGCTAGGCCTAGCCTACTGTAAATATCACTAAAGAAAAACGAATTATGAATATATTGAACTAAATGAACAAAAAACACAAGATATTGTCTTAAAATATATAACAATACAATAAACATTCTAATAAACACAACAGTAACAATATTTCAACTCAACTTGAACTTGCGCTAGAACTTGCGTCTGCTAGGCCGGAACAGCTGTTCACTAAATCGATAGTATTTCGACTATTTTCTGTCCATTAAAGATGATTTTTACATAGGTTTAGAGCTGAAAGATTGCTTTATACAACAAAGTGAACACCAACACCATCTGTTAGAGTGCATAGGAACTATGGGCACAAATATTAAATGAGCCGATGCAATCGGCGTTGGCACTTCTTGCATACGTATGTCGCGCCGATTGCATCGGCCCGTGGCACTAAAAGGGTTAATGATTTTGCGCACACTCAAGCAAGAAGAAAACCTTTCATCATTTAATTATGACTTATCTGTTTTGACTGTTTTGATAGACAAAAGAGACAATGTTTACACTCAAAATTTTACTTAACCTATGTATTTTTGAGATTATTGACGCTGTTTTTCTTAAAAATAAATGATGACAAAAACATTTTATGAATTTTATTACCATGTTTGGTGAAGCAAAGCTAAAAATATTATCATTTAGAGGAAATCGTAAAATACAAATTGTATGATATATATTCTTTAAATCACAGCCTGTTTCGTTTGTATCAGTTATATGTTACTGTATGAGACGGAGTGACAAATTAGTGTCAGCACAGGGACGCACAATTCCTAAATACAGCCATGCGTATTGGTAAATCGATTGGATGTTCTTTGAGATGTATTTAAAGTGTCAAACATTATGTTTGACTGAAAGGAGAGTTAGTCATTTAATAGAACTAGCTGACCCGTGCGAAGCATTCACATTCTAACTTACTTAAATCCCACTTAATTAAAGTATACATTGTATATTTAGTATCGTATAGTGCGTATACTATACGACTAAATATACAATTAATTAAAAATAGCAATGTAGTGGCATAACGGCAGCTCTCCAGCTGGGTATTTTTATCTTCAGTGTTGCCAACGCCAGGAAAATATCCCCACAACTTACTTGATCTTACATCACTGTTACTTTCGGATTCTTTATTTTATTTTTATTTTTATTTTTTTTCATATAATTGTATTTTGTATATTTTTCTGGTGTAGCGGTTAAGGGAAGCTTTAAAATGATGCTTCATTCATGTAATTTGATGATGTATTAATTAAGTTATGGCGTACCGACAAAAAATAGCCTTGAGAAATAATATATGTGATTGCGATTCGTGCATCGTTGCCTTTCATAGACATACTACAAATGCATATGGCAGTTGTTGTTGTAGTGCTCTACAAAATTGAAATTTATAGCATCTGGTATCTAAATACTTTAAATTCCGTCCTCATCAACATCTGATAAGATATAGAACAACAGAACTGGCCCTAGTGATGATTTTTTTTCAAACAAGCATGTAGTGAAATTGTTTTGTTTTGTACATGTGTGTCTGGTTTTTTGTTGAAAAAATTATCCTCTCGATGGGTGAACGACATGAAACTGCTGAGGACCCAGGTAAGAAAATATCTCAAAAAGGAATTAGTTGACGTATATTAATAAACCAAAATTAAATACTTTTTAATTTTGAACCCTTTAACTGTTTTTAGTCAAGTGAATATTGTTATGTTGGCACCTTTCTGCTCAACATAACTAAACTAATAAGGTACAAAATAATATACTCAGAGATTATAGTTATAACAAAACTTGGTCAGGCTGGTCGACCTTACGGTACGGAGTTGAGTGTAGAACTGACGGGCAATGATATTCGGTTTAAGGGAAGGAACGTCGGTTAGGATAGTGGTGTGATCTGCCTTGACCAATCACTTTATCGCTTTATTTATAGGATGATCTATGACGTAGACATCACGCCATAAACAACATTTACACTGGTTTGAAAAGTCTGTTGTACAAAGTCTTAACGTATCTTAATGGACACAATTTGAATACATTACAAATACTTAGCTTCATTAGCATAACAATGTTTTGAGCTCTTCTATTGTTTGAATATTGAATGTGCAACATGAAATTAGAGTTGAAGAGAATTAATTTTAAAAATATTTTCAAAGATTTTATTTTATATGTTAAAGAAATAAGTCTGTTCTTTAAATTATAGTCTGTATACAGTAACTTGGCGTCTGTACCCTTGGCTACCTGCTACAGACCCTTCCCGCCCCCCCTCACTCCCTTACTCACACATCTGTTTCAAAAATTAGTCTCCTACTGGGTTAACCACTGCACTATTATACTTTTTTTGTGACTCACAATTTCAAATTTTTCTAAGGATATTTATAAAGTTCGGAAAAAAATAAAAATGATACCAAACACGATGTTATTACGTTTGTAAAATCTATTTATGCTACCACATGTTTATGTATTAAATAATACATGCTAAACAATTCTTTATTTCATAAAATTTTCTAACTTGAAACTTTTTAGTAACACGTAATAGTTGTTTTCAATCAGCGGGAAGAGGTTTCCACTTCATCTGCCATTGTCTGTTTCAGCTGTAATTAAATATTACACAAAGTTCATGGAGAAATGTTACATGCTGCGGCCACTCTTTCAGATTCTTATTTCACGTCTATTAAAGGTCCTTTATTATCCCGCTCCCGCTCAAAATATTGTAACACTGATTCTATAATAGTTTTTGCCTGAGAGTTGTAAGGGGTGGTTGAACGTTTATCTGTTGATGGCGGCATGTTCAGTAATGGAATAAAACACTCTAATTGTTCACATAACGACACATAAACACAGAAAAATATATAAACACTACTACATGTTAAAGGTTCACTAAAAAAAAAAGAAAATTGAGAAATGTAGCACTACAGATCACCGAATGTCAAGTAATAGGCTACTATAGATATTATAATAGGCACGATGCGACTTACTTTGGCTAACACCTGCTTCAAACTGGAAACATCCATTGCAAACAAAACAAACTTTAGGATGTGAATCACTCATTTCCCGGAACAAAACATTAACCACTGTGAGTCAGAAATCTAGTAGAGCAAAGTTTAAGTCGTTAGTATAATAATATACTAAAGTAAAGCCAGTACTATTCTACATAAAATGTTCACGTTTACAATTTTGTTTTGGTTCACAATTTAATTTTAACGTTATGTTATAAGTAAACACTTTTATTTTTACAATTAGTTCATTTTACTTAATATTTTTACCTAACAAGTCTTAAAACAAAATTACATTTACTTTATAATGTGATATACTCATTTCATATTATTTCATTAAAAAAACACAATCATTAATAAGTCAATTGAATTTTAATTGTTCGTGGAGAGTATTACAGTACAACTTTTTATTTGTAGAGTAACGGTGCATGACGGCGGCTAGTGGAAACCTCTTCCCACTGATTGAAAACAACTATTACTTGTCACTAAAACAGTTTCAAGATAGAAAATTTTATGAAATTTTACGCTAAACAATTCTGTTGTTTATATTTAATTTCGTAATAAAGTTAAATAAAACTGACGTAATGAATAAACATGTGGTAACATAAATGGATTTTACAAACGTAATAACGTCGTGTTTTTTCTATCGTTTATCTTATTTTTTTCAGAACTTTATTTGAAATTGTGAGTCACAAAAAAAAAGTAAAATAGTGCAGTGGTTACAGGAGCGGATCTAGGAATTTCTTGAGGGGGGGGGGGCGCATTTGAGGTAAAAATTTGTGCTATAAATAAAATAAATTTAATATGGAATTTAAAATAAAATAAATGAAATTAAGCTGTTTAGTGAACATGATAAGGGGTTAAAATAAAACCATTTGCTGTACAAGATATTCTACTTATTTCATGAAAGAAATAGAAAACATTCTAAATGGTTTTTTAACAGACATAATTGGCTGTGGTTCGGATTCCACGTAAAACTGTAGGTCCTGTCTTCATTAACCTTAAAGTGCACAACAGCAGGACGTTAAAAAAAAACAAAAAAAAACAATAATTCATGAATGTTTTATGTCATATAAACAAATGTTATCAACTAAACTTAATTATTGTGATTTTAATAAGTACATCGTAAGAAAAGCAAACAAAAGCTATATCCGTGTTTGTAGGCTAAACTCACATAAATGTTACCAACTAAACTAAATTATTGTGATTTTAATAAGTACATATCGTAAGAAAAGCAAACAAAAGCTATATTCGAAATACCTGTTAAAATAAAAGTTTTTTATTCTGTTAGAATCCGTACTTTATGTAGATTAAGAATATCCAAATTTTATTTTACTGAATCCTTTCCATCGAGTTAAAACAGCGAGTTAACGACTGCACACGCACTACTCAAATATTACTAGCTAGCGTGTATCACCATGGTGACGTCAGAGTGAAACTGGCGGCACAGTGCCGAGATCAAAGAAACGGTTTAGCCCTTGTTATAGAGCCCTGATACGGACTAGGGACTTGAGGCATTTCTATTTTTCAATCCACAATAAAGAGGACTCATGCGGGAATCCGGTTATCGCTTGCAGTTTGGTAATGAGCAAAAGTAAAGGACTGGCTTAGGCTCCACGCTATTTCCCAATTTTTAAACATTTTCTGTGTCCAAGGGGGGGGCGCGCGCCCCCCGGCTGGATCCGCCACTGAGTGGTTAACCCAGTAGGTGACTTATTATTGAAACAGATGTGTGAGAAACGGAGTGAGAGGGGACGGGAAGGGTCTGTAGCAGGTAGCCAAGGGTACAGATGCCAAGTTACTGTATACGGACTATAGTATGAACTTTTTTTGTTTTGTATAAAATATTAGGCCTATAATTTGAAAATTGTACCAATTAATTCATTTTATTTAGCAATTGACTAAATCTATACCAAACAAATTATAAATTTGATTTAAAAAAATTAAAATTTACTTCTTGCTACAGTTTTTTAAGTGGAACAAGACACCATTGCCTGTCCTGTCTATGTGTGTTTTGTTACCTGACATCAACCACCAGAGTAAAAATCATCACAGATTGTCACTTGAAAGTGTAAACTGAGTATTTCTTCAACAGGTTGAAGCAAGTAGAAGATGCTGCGGAAAGACTGGCGGATGCTATGAAGGAAATGAACAAACCACTTGCTCGCTACGCTGACGATGAAGATTTGGATAAGTTCCTAAAAGCACAAGAAAGGGAAGGGGATCCCATGTTGGATTATATTAAAAAGAAGCAGGGCGAAGCCATCGCTTTGTCTGGGCGTAAGTATTGCTGCAATATATATTTTGTATGTTTGATATTCTTTAAAATATAATTGACTTGTTTGGTAAAATATGATTAACCAGTTTTTTTTAACAAATTTCTTCTTTTGTAAAGACATTGGGGATTGAATTCCATTTGGTTAGTTAGTAAACAAGTACTTAAACTAATTTCCTAATAAATGTTTGTGATATAATTTAGTTTGATCCTGTTAATTTTCTGATTTCTACTACTGTAAAACTTGAGACCCTAATAAAGAAACATTGAGACATTAGCTAATGGCGACTTTGTAAAGGCATAACTTAGGTGATAGCGTCACATACATGCAGGGCCGGCCTTAGGCAGGTGCGACTGATGCGGCCGTACTGGGCCCCGCGCTTAGATGGTCCGCACAAAAAGCACAACTGCTACTATAACAGCAATCAGTCTAGTGTGTTAGTATAGTGTTGTTAGTTAGTTTAGTTAGTTAGTTATCAATTATGTAGGCACAAAAGAATATTAAACTGGAAAAATTCCCCAATGGTAAGTTTGTTTTCATTTAATAATAATGTTTATTACTAGTACTTACGTCAAGTAGCAATCTTGAGTT
>JAGFPH010001883.1:183865-202291 GCA_018207615.1 Philaenus spumarius
CTCGATCTTTTTTTAAGACGATACGGTACTAATGGACAGACTGCGGTATGACAAAACAGACAGCTCGAACAACCTGTCCCTTCTCTTCCGTTTTTAGAAGAAAATGGAATCGTAACGAAACGGAAGGAAAAACCGGATGGTGTAAACCTACACTGAGGCAAGGTCAAGAGCATTTGCCGCGTCTATGTGTGATATGAGTTCAGTTTGAGCGTTCAACTCCTCCTCGCCGATCAACACTGTATAGAACTAAGACTAGCAGATAACCCCGCACTTAATTTACGACTTAACAAGTCAATACGTTGATATTATTCAGAATTCCCGCTAAACCGAACAGTGATTGGTCCCAATTAGTTCGGAATAGAAGGACTCTACTGTAAAAGTAAAAATATTAATGAAATAAATATTTATTTTGATTAATAAAAATATGATTTCAACACTGCAAAAGCTTTAACTTTTCTTAAACCATTTTGTAATATAATTAATTTTATACACTTTCTGTAATTTGTTACCGCGCACGATTTTTATAATAAAAAAAAATATCGACATGAGGGGAAAAAAAGCATTTTCACACTCAGATCTTCTAGACTTTTAGTATGTCAAAAAGATACAAACAACAAACTAAAAAATTCAAACCCTCGTCTTTACGGGAATCAGTTCAACCCAAAAACTGTATTACTATATTAGTAGGTTTATGTTAAAAAAACTATGAGTTAATTGCATTTTCATTCTGCAATGAAATTCTGCAATGATATTAAAATATCATATTTTATTTTATCATTAACTTTGTGTAGATGAATGCTTCTGTGTCTGGAGAAGGAGCTGCACCTATTTTGAGAGATCGTAAAACAGGGAAAATTCGGGATTTACAAGCGGAAAAAGTAATCGATAAAGAGAAAGCAGCAAAAGACGATGTTCGCAAAGAAAAATACACCAGATGGGGAAAAGGGTTAGTATTTAAATATTTATTATTTTTGTAAAAGAATTTATTATAATGGAGATAAAGCAACATTATAAATAAACTTAGTAAATTATAACTCATGTATTATTATTATTTTGGATTCACACATAAAGTACAGTATTTTTCTTCCATTAGGGGTAGGTGGCCTTGTGGTAGCCTTCAGATTTAAAAATTTAATTTTGGTTTTCTTGTGAGGTATTTTTTGAGCTTGCAGTTTTGTGATTACCGGTGATCACAATGAAAAAAAAATCACACATATAAAACACATTTCACTACTTGCAGAGGCCGTTCATTGTTTACAACATGGGATTATACATACGATTAAAAGCGTCACGCACCTTGTTTTACAATAAACACAATTGGTAGAGAATAGTAACTATTTACACTAATTAAAAATAAATATCCAGTCACTACTATTTTTACCTTTAATTTAAAAATACATTCGAAGACATTTTAAGTAAATAAAAGAACTGAAGTAAACACTCTGGGAATAAATAGTTTATAGTAAACAAAGTTTGTAGGTTCGCTAGGCCTAGCCTACAGTAAATATCACTAAAGAAAAACGAATTATGAATATATTAAACTAAAAGAACAAAAAAACACAAGATATTATCTTAAAATGTATAACAATACAATAAACATTCTAATAAACACAACAGTAACAATATTTCAACTCAACTGCGCTAGAACTTGCGTCTGCTAGGCCGGAACAGCTGTTCACTAAATCAATAGTATTTCAACTATTTTCTGTCCATTAAAGACAACACACTTTATACAACTAAGTGAACGCCAACACCATCTGTTAGAATGCATAGGAACTATGTGCACAAATATTAAATGAGCCGATGCAATCGGCGTTGTCACTTCGTGCATTCTTATGTCGCCCCGATTAAAACCTTTCATCATTTAATTATGACTTATCTGTTTTGACTGTTTTGGTAGACAAAAGAGACAATGTTTACACTAAAAATTTTGCTTAACCTAGGAATTTTTGTAATATTGACGCTGTTTTTCTTAAAAATAAATGATGACAAAAACATTTTATGAATTTTACTATCATGTTTGGTGATTTAAAGCTAAAAATATTATCATTTAGAGGTAATCATAAAATACAAATTGTATGATATATTATTCTTTAAATCATACCTGTTTCCTTTGTATCAGTTATATGTTACTGTATGAAACGTAGTGGCAAATTAGTGTCAGCACAGGGACGCACAATTCCTAAATATGGCCATGCGTATTGGTAAATCGATTGGATGTTCTTTGAGATGTATTTAAAGCGTCAAACATTATGTTTGACTCGAAGGAGAGTTAGTCATTTAATAGAATTGCGATTCGTGAATCGTTGCCTTTCATAACAAATGCATGTGGCAGTTGTTGATGTAGTGTTCTACAAAACCGAAATTTATAGCGTCTAGTATTTAAATACTTTAAATTCTGTCCTCATCAACATCTGATAAGATATAAAACAACAGAACTGGCCCTAGTGATGATTTTTTTTCAAACAAGCACATAGTGAAATTGTTTTGTTTTGTACATAGTACATGGGTGTCTGGTTTTTTGTTGAAAAAATTATTCTCTTGATGGGTGAATGGCATGAAACTGCTGAGGACCAAGGTAAGAAAATATCTCAAAAAGGAATTAGTTGACGTATATCAATAAACCAAAATTAAATACTTTTTAATGTTGAACCCTGTAACTGTTTCAGTCCAGCTTAGCATAACAATGTTTTGAGCTCTCCTATTATTTGAACATTGAATGTGTAACATGAAATTAGAGTTGAAGAGAATTTGTTTTAAAAATATTTTCAAAGATTTTATTTTATATGTGAAAGAAATAAGTATGTTCTTTAAATTAGTACAGTAGAGTCCTGGTAATTCGAGTCTCGATAATCCGAGGTTCCATGTAATTCGAGCCACAAATAGCATTGAATGTGACACAGTCTTGCTGCTTGAAGGATACCGACCTTTAAATTTTTGTTTTCCAATGAATCTGTCGGTATAAACGCTTAACTTTTTTTTATAATTCCCTGATCCATTGGCTGTACAACTAAAGTCATGTTCGGGGAGGGGGGGGAATAACCGTAACGTTGTTCATATAAGTGGGATAGAGTTATGTGCAGTACAAGAGTCAATAAACAACATGATTGTACTGTTCTGTTTACAAAAGGTTTTGTCGAGAATTAACAACAGACAGAGATTGGGCAGAGCATCAATGGCAAACTACAGTATCGGTGCCTAGACAATTCTCAGAAGGTAAAATTCTTGGAAACCGGTACCACGTCTAGAATTACAATACGTGTACGAACATGTAAGTCCTGCACCTCTGTCCAGCCCCCTTTCTACCATACAGTGACCTATTTATTCAGCGATCCCTTTCACAGCACAAGATTTATTTTTATTGTTGAAAAAAAACTTTGAATTATCCATATTTTTTTTTTATTGATATCATATAAAGTTCAAGGGATAAAACCGAAACTTCGAATTAACACTAATTTGGAATTAAAGACGTTCGAATTATCCAAGTTCTACTGTATATACAAAAATAACATCGAAATAAACTTTTCCTGGCACTGCCGTATCCCCCTGACGTGACATCGCAGCTCGTAACCGTTGCAGGTGTAGTTAAACAAAAAACTATTTATGATTTCTATAATAAGTAAGTTTCTATTTTTTACTGTGTATAAAATTACTTTTTTACGTCAGTGTTCAATACAAAATAGCGTATATTTAATAAAACTTTAATTTTTTCGGAGATACGAGGACTATAAATAGTAGTTTTATCTTAACCTCTACATATTCCGAGTTTTTCACAATCCGAGGTACTCTCGGTCCCATTCAACTCGAAATATCGGGACTCTAATGTATTCACTTTTTTCTGAGTAACTTTTTTTGTTTTGTATAAAATATTAGGCCTATAATTTGAAAAACGTACCAATTGCTTCAATTTATTTAGCAATTGACTAAATCAGTACTAAACAAATTATAAATTTGATTTAAATAAATTAAAATTTACTTCTTGCTACATTTTTTAAGTGTTAACAAGACACCATTGCCTGTCCTGTTTATGTGTGTTTTATTTCCTGACATCAACCACCAGAGTAAAAATCATCACAGATTGTCACTTGAAAGTGTAAACTGAGTAATTCTTCAATAGGTTGAAGCAAGTAGAAGATGCTGCGGAAAGACTGGCAGACGCTATGAAGGAAATGAACAAACCACTTGCTCGCTACGCCGACGATGAAGATTTGGATAAGTTCCTAAAAGCACAAGAAAGGGAAGGGGATCCCATGTTGGATTATATTAAAAAGAAGCAGGGCGAAGCCATCGCTTTGTCTGGGCGTAAGTATTGCTGTTTTTCTTTTTGCTGTTTGTTTTTCTTTAAAATGTAATTGACTTGTTTGGTAAAATATGATTAACCAGTTTTTTAAAACAAATTTCTTCTTTTGTAAAGACATTGGGGATTGAATTCCATTTTATTAGTTAGTAAACAAGTATTTAAACTAATTTCCTAACAAATGTTTGTGATATAATTAATTAATGTTTAGTTTGATCCTATTAATTTTCATATTTCTACTACTATAAAACTTTATGACACAAATATTGGGTCATTAGTTAATGGTGACTTTGTAAAGGCATAACTTAGGTGATAGTGTCACATACATACAGGACCGACCTTAGGCAGTGCGACTGCCTTAGAGAGCCCGCACAAAAAAAAAAATAAAGTTTGCCAAATGAATAATAGAATATTAATAAAAAGAGTTTTTATAAAACACAACTGCTATTTTAACAGCAATCAATCTAGTGTGATAGTATAGTGTTGTTAGTTAGTTAGTTATCAATTATATAGGCACAAAAGAATATTAAACTGGAAAAATTCCCCAATGGTAAGTTTGTTTTCATTTAATAATAGCCTAATTTATATTCTAATTTTATGTAATTGTTAAGTATTATATCATGTTTTATCATGTTTGTGATATATAGTCATAATTATAGTGGGTGGGAGAGAAGTGGAAGATGGGTGCCAAATTGAGTGGCCCCGCACAAGCTAAAGCCGGCCCTGCAAATATAACAATATGTAATTAATAAATAGCATGCCAACCTTAACCATAGGTTTATAAACATTATTGTGTATACATAGGTAAAAACAGTTTTTAACTCTTACCTCTGATACCGCGTACTTCCTGTGGGTTTTTGAAATTAATGGTCGCGCGGATTAAAAGTGTTAATTGGTGAAAGTACATGAGATTAAGTTAAAAAAAGATTGCCACTTACCAAGATGGAAGTTAGTAAATCTGCCCTTTAAAATGCACCTTGCAAATTCCACTTAACATTCACAAATTTATACATAAAAACAAATAAACAAATTTGAGATATTAAAATATATATGTGTGTATTAGAAGGATGGTATAGGCCTATCTATGAAGCTGCGAATACACAATTATGCCAAAGGGGATTAGCAAACATTTTACATATGTATATTATACACTGATCAAAAAACAAAGTAATTATGTAGGATTATCTTCTATAAATTATTCATATATTATATTTAATGGAAATTTGGAAAAGTAAAAAAAAAAATTAAATTAAAGATTAATAGATTTGCATATATAGTAGAGTCCCGCAATTCCAAAAATCCGCCAATTCAGAACAGAGTTCAGAAAAAATACAGATTTTTTAAACATAAAAAGAGGAGAAATTAAAAAGACTTTCATGAAAAAACGTACATTTATTGCATTGCTATACAAAGAAGTTAAATAGTCTCTACATACATAGTTGTATGTCTCATACATAGGAGCCGAAGCTTGATGAAAACGCCTGAAACCAAATTGGAATGAAAGCAGGTTACTTACAGTACATGTCGGCTCCATTTATACAATACTGTAGAATCATTTTTATATTCATTGTTGATAGCCTTAGAACTACATATATATATTATTTATTTGTTGTCACCTGTAGTCTCTAGTTGTTGTACTTTACCTTTTATTCGGCTACATGTTTCACTGCCACAGGCAGCATCATCAGGTCGGCTATCTATGTCCACTCAAACACTTATACATACACACCACTTAACATATATTTTTTTGTACATTTGTCGTACACGTCACACAAATATAATATGTCAAAACAATAATAATTTAACTTTGCATTTGAGAAGTACCTTATTCTAGTGTCACTTCCTACAAGACTGATTTGGAAAGGTAAAGGTGCAGCTCTGTTCAATTCTTATTAGATTGTACCTTGTGCCCTACTAGATTTTCTTATGCCTCTTTGATTCTATGTTGTTAGCAATATATCAGCTCATAAAGGCAATTGGAAGCAAAATAAAATTTTTCATTTAAGATTTTTTCTGGATTGCATTTGTGGTGTTTATAAATTCTTCAATGACGTTCATGGTGTGACCTTTATTTATTTTATGTATCACTGACATATTATCCTGTATGCTGGTGAAAGAATGTATGTTATCAATTAAATGATCTGTGAATGCTGAGTTTGTAGTTTTATTGTTTCTGCTGCTAGGTATATGCTCTTTAAATCTTTCTCTAAATGTTCTGCCTGTTTGTCCGATGTAATATTTATCACAATCACTGCAATTTAGTTTGTATATGCCACTATTGTTGTATAGGTCTTGGTTATTTTTTGTGTGGTTGAAATATTGTGATAAACTGTTTCTTGTTCTGTAGGCTATGTTGTAGTTGTATTTCTTGAAAGAGTTGCGGACTTGCTGATTAAAAATTGGTGTGTATTGCATTGGAATGTATTTTATCTTTTTGTTGCTGTTGTTGCAGTGTAGAGGTTTGCTATGGTTTTCAAGTTTTTTTCTGCATTTTATGTACGAGTTTGTCCACCATTGAAGATTTATAACCATTGTTTTGCGCTATATGTTTCATAATTGCCATGTCGTTATTTAGGTCATCTGGTTGTGTAGGTATTGTTAGGGCTCGGTATATCATGCTATTTTGTGTGTTTGTGGATGGTTCGAGGATGTTTTTATAGTATGGCTGGATTGTGTTGGCTTTCTATGTATTTTAAAGTTGTGTTTGTTATCTATTTTTGTGATGGTTAGGTCTAAATAATTGATGCTGTTGTTGATTTCTATTTCAGAGGTGAACTTGAGGCTTGGGTGAATTTTATTTATATATTTATTGAAGTTGTCAATTTGTCTTGTTGAACCGTTGAACAGCAACAAAAAGATAAAATACATTCTAATGCAATACTCTACAATTTTTGATCAACAAGTCCGCAATTTTTCAAGAAATACAACTACAACATAGCCTACAGAACCAGAAACAGTTTATCACAATATTTCAACCACGTAAAAAATAACCAAGACCTATACAACAATAGTGGCATATACAAACTAAATTGCAGTGATTGTGATAAATATTACATCGGACAAACAGGCAGAACATTTAGAGAAAGATTTAAAGAGCATATACCTAGCAGCAGAAACAATAGAACTACAAACTCAGCATTCACAGACCATTTAATTGATAACATGCATTCTTACACCAGCATACAGGATAATATGTCAGTGATACATAAAATAAATAAAGGTCACACCATGAACGTCATTGAAGAATATGAGATTTATAAACACCACAAATTCAATCCAGAAAAAATCTTAAATGGAAAATGGAATTTTGCTTCCAATTGCCTTTATGATCTGATATATTGCTAACAACATAGAATCAAAGAGACATAAGAAAATCTAGTAGGGTACAAGGTACAATCTGATAAGAATTGAGCAGAGCTGCACCTTTACCTTTCCAAATCAGTCTTGTAGGAAGTGACGCACTAGAATGAGGTACCTCTAGAGTAAAGTTAAATTATTATTGTTTTGACATGTTATATTTATGTGACGTGTACGACAAATGTACAAAAAAATATATGTTAAGTGTTGTGTATGTATAAGTGTTTGAGTGGACATAGATAGCTGGCCTGATGATGCTGCCTGTGGCAGTGAAACATGTAGCCACATAAAACGTAAAGTAGAACTAGAGACTACAGTTGACAACAAATAATTAATAATATATATAGTAATTTTTAATCACTGCTAAACAGTAAAAAATATTAATTTACACTTACTTAAAAAGTAAAGTCAGTGATTTTTTTTTTACGAAGAACACTGATTCGACTTGAGGATGCAATGTTCCGCCATTGTAACATGAACATAACATCATTTTTTGTTGATGAAGCGTGTTGTTTGACGTAGCGTAAGAGTAAGTTTACACCATCCGTTTTTTCCATTGCTTTGCGTTTTGGTTAACAGACATTGACAACACATTAATTCCAATGGGCCTGTTGGAATTGTCTGGTTTTGTTTCCTTCACGTTTTCCATCCGTTTTGTGTGAAGGAAGCTACCACAACAAGCGTACGGTGAAACGGATGCCAGGTCCGTCAGAAATAAAGAATAATTAGATACAACAGCTAGGCACTAGTAATGTTGTTGCCACCTGCCGGTTGCGTTCATCCGCTTTTGTTATCTCGAAGGAATTTTATTTTTTCTCAATCTTTTTTCAAAACGATGCAGTACTAACGGACAGACTTTTTTAGAAGAAAACGGAGTTGTAACGCAATGGAAGGAAAAAAAAAACAGATGGTGTAAACCTACACTAAGGTGAGGTCATGAGCATTTGCCGCGTCTACGTGTGGTATGAACTCAGTTTGGGCATTCACCTCCTCCTCCGATCAACGCTGTATAGAACTGACACTAGCAGATGTCCCCGCACTTAATTTACGCATAAACAAGTCAAGATATGTTGATTTTATTCATGAATTCCGCATATTCCGAACTCCTGCTAAACCGAACAGTATTCGGTCCCAATTAGTTTGGAATATCGGGACTGTACTTAACCTTCCGTCGGTCACACCTTATCTGACAGATACTCGCAAATGTTTTTTTCCCGCCTTTTTAATGTTCCGTCGCGAGGTGCCACCACCATTACAGTGGAAGTTCCCATGCAACGCCCCAACGAGTCAGTGCTGAATTCAACTCAGTCGAGTGAGCTGTGCCTTGATAGATTTTTTTAATCTCTTAGGTTCGGTGCGACTCTTCTTGTCAGTTTTTTGTTAGTATGTGACAGATACTGTGCGACTCTTCTTGTTTGAATTACATAATATAATTTAGTTTATTTAACCTTCAACTATGGCCAAAACACAGTCCAATTTTAATTTAGAACTTGAAGGAATTGCACGAAGTTTACAAATATATGATGTCAGTAATTAAATTGTGTATTTTAAAGAAGTAGCAATTACACACTGAGAGCCCCAGTGTATGAGTTATCTACATGCCGGGTGGGACTCACACAGGCAACTGCATTATTGTTACATTTGAGTTTGATCCTCGTACCGAAGAAAGTTTATAAAATAGCTTTTCCTTTGTTATTTTAGAAAAACCTCAGTACCAGGGCGCCTCCGCTCCGAATCGCTTTGGAATTCGACCCGGCCACCGCTGGGACGGCGTCGATCGTTCGAACGGGTTCGAGAAGAAATGGTTCACGCAGCAAAACGCCAAAAAGGCCAGAGACGAAGAGGCGTACAAATGGAGTACATCGGATATGTAAAGAGAAACATCTTTACTTTTTCGGGACCATTCAGTTTGGTATTAAAGATTGGAGCTGTACATACTGTGTAATATAATTCAATAAATGTCTTGTATTTTCTTTTTGTAAATATTTTTTGTTTGTTTCAGAAGGTATTGTCCTGGTTAAAGTAACAATGCACTCATTGAATCCTGTAGTTGTGATGTTTATAAACACCAAACTCATGTTAACAATAGTATTAATGGCAAATAAACTTGTAGTGACTTTAAATATATGATTAAAGAGATAACGATAATAGTTAATTGCAATAAATGTATACAACGAACTTAATTTTAGCAACCTTAGTTTCAATCTTAATTTAATGTTTGTTAGTTTCAGCCTGTGCACTCTCAGTGTGTTTTTTCACCTTGAAAAATATTCCAATTGGCTGCGCTCACAATTTGCTAAATAAACATTGGAAACGTCATTCAGTCGAGATGTATACTGATGAGGACTTCTTGTTCGTCATAATAATGATTTATCAAATAAGATGTGTGCCGGTTCGAGCCTTTTTAGTTAAATTCTGAATGCAGATGTAGAGGTCGTTTTGGCATTTTTTCTGTACTCCGAAACAATACCAAAACTCATAGTAATTTCATCGAAAGTTATGTCTTAAAGTGTGATAGTAGGTTGATAGAACTACTTTTTTTCTCTTCAACTGCTGCTAAATTATATGAACGACCGCTTGATTCTACTCTGGATTCAACTGTGCTAGCTGCCACACCAACAATTCCACGAGACTTCCTTTGATCTAGATCGACACTAGTTGTGTTTATGTTAGTATATTATACAGTGTGTTTCTTAAATAGGACACCAAACTCCTGGAGTGGGTTTCTTACATAAAAATAAATAAAATATTTCCTAAAAACATGTGCCCTAAAACGCTTTGTTTTCCAGATATAAGCCATTTTGTTTTTTTACAAAATAATTCATATCTAAAGAAATGTTTGACTGATTGAGTTCAAACTTGGCCTGAAGTTTAACCTAACAATGATCTGTCTCAAGAAAAATAAACGGTTATGTCCAATTGTGCGTTTCAAAATGGCAGCTATTTGAAAATTTGAAACCTAAATTACTTAATACACATTTTTTGTAGACCTTTTCATTCCCTATTGAATGCTGTTACTGGCAAAACAATCGGATGAAGGATAATAGTTAAGTTATGTGTAGTCATTGGTTTGTTCAAGCCGGCATCGTATACCAACACAGTAAACACAACAATATTGTATGTACATTAAGCTGTTATCTTTAATTTACCTATTATCATTCATTCAATTGTTTTCACAGTTACACCATCCGATAGAGAATCAAAAGGGCTACAAAAAAAGTGTCATGACATTTTTTGTTAAAATGTACGGGTTTTGAGTAATTTAGTTTTGAAATTTTCTAACAGTCGCCATTTTGAAACGCATGATTGGATATCATCCTTTGTTTTGTTTAAAACAGATATTTGTTATTTATAACTTCATGCCAAGTTTGTACTCAATCAGTCAAATATTTCTCAAAATATGAATTTATTTTTTGTTTAATCAAAACGGCAGTTATCTTAAAAACGAATTGTTTGAGTGCAAGTGTTTATAGAAACATTTTTATGTAAGGAACGCCTTGTGTATTAATTCATATATATTATCGCTTACAGTTGTACTGATACATTCATTCTCTATCATGTTGAAACAGGTGTAAGATGCTGCAAAAAGATGCTACGTTTCTTGCTGATCCTATGAAGAAACGTAAGTAATATACCACTTGCTTGCTATTTAGATGAACATTTGTAGACCAGGCAAACTGGTACGATTTCAACCCGAATAAATACATTTTTGCCTACAGCTCCGATTTCGTGTCCAAAAAAAATTCCAGGAAAAAAGGCTACATATGAAAAGTTTCGGGAGAAAGTGGAAATGCGTCACAAGTGCATAATTTTTGGAAACCTCTAAAAATTTATGAAAAGCCGCGAAAATTAGTACTCGGGGGGGGGGGGGGGGGTTTTGGGCGCACTGATCTCATTTCTGTCCATGCGAAATGCCTCCAGTGTACCGGGGGGGTGGGGCGGGGGCGATGGGGGGAAATTTGTGAAGTTGCGATAGAGACTTAAAATTTCCTCTGGGGTTTTTGGGGCGCTGATTTCAATTCTGACTATGAGAAATGTCCTGGGGGGGCTCCGAGAAGTCAAACGTAAGGTTTTGAAATATTTTGAGATTGTTCTAGTGAATTAATAGTTGGAAATTCAAGATGCAAATATATGGAAATACAAATCTTTTCCTTTTCATAAAAGATTATGCATATCACACTCCCCCTTTCCCGGTGCACCGGAGTTATTTCACATGGTCAGATTTTAAATCAGCGCCTCCAAAAACCCCCAAGTGGAAATTTAAAAGTCTCTGTCGCAACTTCACACATTTCCCCCTCCCTGGGGCATTTCGCATGGTCAGAAATGAGATCAGTGTCTCTAAAAACCCTTGTGTACCGTTTGCGGCTTTTCATCCGTTTTTAGAGATTTCAAAAAAATTATGACTATGCACCAGCGATGCATTTCCGCTTTCTCCTGAAACTGGTTGTGTGTAGACTTTTTTCCTGAACACGACACAGAAAACTGCATCCAAATCGGAGCTGTAGGCAAGAATTTATTTATTTTTCATTACTTTGCCTGGTCTATTGGATGGATATAGCTTTTTTAATTTCTCTGTGTAACGGAAGGTTACAAAAATAAAAAGTATATCTTCTTTCGTTTTTCAGCCCCACGTTGGGCGCCATTTTGTAACGGAAGGTTACAAAAATAAAAGTATGTTAAAAGTTATAATGTGTTAAAAAAAAATGAGGTTCGGTAAAAAATTCAAAAAGTACAAAAAAAATGTTTTAAATCAAAAATAAAAAACGCTATATGTGGATTATCTAATAATTATTAATATCTCTCCTTCATCTCCTTCACTTATTCACCTTAAAAATCAAAAGTCGTCGCTCATGTAATACCCTAAATCATTTATATACCTCCTAGGCCTATTGCCTTACTTCAATAATAAGATCACCACCCACTTAAACTCTCCATAACATCTCTCACCTGACTTCAACGTAGAACACTATCATATGTTTCACATTATTTTAACTCACCTTACTATAATTCACCTTAAAATCACCTTCACTTAACTCCCACAATACTACTAAAAAATAATGATCATAATATTTGCGATAATCCACATATAACCTCACTTATGCTCTGTTTGCATATAACTACTCATAATTATCAATTACTGTAAAAATATTTTGCAACGGATAAACCTTATGCAATGCGTGAAAAATTGAGTTTTGTTGTAAAACTGCAAAAATCAAGATTTCATAGCAGAAGTTGAGGTACACCCTATACTTAACTAGATTAGAATACGACAAGTCCCGGCCAACTGTACTGTGTCAACAGAGATGGACTTTTGTCCAGGAACTTGTTCCAAGTTGCCTGAAAGACTTAGAAAAATTAGTTGTTTTTATAAAGGAATAAGGTGTTAAATAAAAGTATAAAATTGATGAATTTTATGGGTAAATGTGAAACACGGGAGGTGGTAACATTGTTCATGGAAGTCACAATTTTGTAAAATAAAAAATGTTAAAGTTATAAAGAGTTAAAGTTATAGGAAATTCTCAAATTTCATCAAAATTAAATGAAAAAGATATTTTTGAAAAGCGTAAGAAAAATTGTATAAAAAATGTTAAATAACAAATTAAGGAATTTTTGGTATTTTAAAAGTTAGAGATAATTGTTAAAGTTTGAAGGTGAAAAAGCACCATAAAAAATGAAAAAGGGAAAATGAAAAAGTAAACAAGTTGTAAAGAAGTAAAAGTTTTATAAGATAAAAAGTTTATAAATTGTTAATTAATTAAAATAGTAGGTGAGAAAATTCATACCTATATTTTGCTAAAAATAAAATGAAAAAGGTGGTAAAAATAATAACATAGTGTTAAGAAAGTAGTAAGGGTATAAAATTGTAAATCTCAATCGAAAGTATCAATTTTAAAGTTGAAATTCAAACTCAAAAGTAAATGTTAAATTTGGAAAATTTTGCAAGTTCCAAAAACAGAAGAAAAATCTTCGGACAGAATGGAAATTTTGGCTAATATATCACAAAATAATAACCAACATAGAAGAAAAAAGAAAAAAGATTTTCCTTCAAAACCAGAAAAGTTTTCGTGAGGAAAAACCGCGGAATACGCGAGGCAGCGCCATAAGCGAACCAAACGTAGTACGACCATCACTCAAGTTTGAGAAGAAAGGAAAATGTATCAGGAATACGATTACGAAAACCGCAAGTTCATAAAAGCAGTTAAAGGAAAACTACGAGGAAAATACATAAGACAATAGGAGAAAATGTTAGGAGGGGAGATCTAGATTAGCTGATGGCAAGGCCTAACGAAGAAGTTAGTGGGGGTAGTACCAACCTAAAACTTAAAGAAATCAATGCAAGTTGCATGGCAAGATATCGAACAAGGGATGGAAAAATAGGAAAGGCAGTTGGTACTCGGAAGGCGGCAAAGGAGGCTATATAAGCGGAGTACAGCGGGAGCCGCGTAACGATCTAAGGATCTACCTATCTAACGACCTATCTCAGATGTAGCTAACGACCTATCTCAGATATATCTATCGCTCATCTGGAAGCTGGAATCGCTCTCTCACTCTTTGAGTTTTTTCTTTAGATCGACGTTGTTAGACGGATCTGCGATGTTATAGTAACGTACTTAGAAGCAGTGTTTTATAAAGACAGCAGTAAGATATGTGTCAATCAAACAGTGAACATTTTAATTAATTATAATATTATGCGATATAATATTTCAAGTAACAGTTTTCATTAAAAGTTTATCAAACGTAAATACGAGTTAAATGAACAAAGACAGTGTAAAATCAGTTAGTATTACAGACAGTGAAAAAACGATTGGACAGTTTGAGTGAATTACGCTATAGTTAATTATATAGCGGGCGCGTCAAAAAATCTATAAATGACGTAGTCTACAGGAATCACAGGACTGATGTAATGACGATAACTGGAACCACACATGGACTTTGAAGGACTACTGGAATAAGAAGCGGAAACCAAATCAGGGAAGGCGTTAAACCAAATCAGGGAAAACGTTAGAAGACATCAGGGAAAGTCAAACCAGGCAAAAGCTGAGACCACGAGAGACGTTCAACCGCACCAACGATAACCGGACTTCAGGGAAGCTGTATTTCAATCAACATTCTTGGGAAAGGTGTTCAGAGTCCAGGGTCGCAGTAATAAAAGGTCTGTCAGAAAAGTTACGATATCCCTTATTAAAATATTGCCTGAGTTAAATTTAAATAATTATTGATACTGGGTTGAGATAAAAAATTAGGTTTTTCAAAATATAAAATTATTAATCTTGTAAATTAAATATATAAAATCATTTTCATAATTAAATAATTAAATAATAAATATTAAAAAAGGAAGGAATAATTAAGTATAAATGAATAATAAATGGTTCTACCTAAAAGAGTTAAAATTTATGTAAATAGTAAATTTAGTTTAAAATTTATGTTTTTGTAGTGGAAAGAACCACAGAGTATTTTGAGTTTTTTTATTGAATAAATTTTCTTTTGATTTCAATTAATATAATTAATTTACCTTGTTCAAGAAATTCCTATTATCTAAGTATCCTATATGATAAGTTGTTTTCAGTGTATGATAAATATTGAAGGGCGGAAACGCAAAGTTGGCATTTCCAACGAAATTTCACAAAGCACAAATAATTTAATTATTCTAGGTAAAGTTCCACTGTTCTCACTCCTCGGAGATTGTCAAATAAATATAATATTAATTACTGAGCTGAGCAAATTTAAAGTTAATAGTAACTTGAATAACTGGAAGGAATTTAATAAAATATTTTTATTTAAGGTGACTATAGGCATAGTTATCTTAACCAGAGTTATATCACCTAGGCTATTAAAATTAATTTGCCTTAAACTTCCAGTAGGTGATATAATCTCTTTATTCTGTAACAAAGTAGGGAAATCCTACAGACAGACAAGCGTCGGGGCTACATTGCAGAGGTGGCTCCCGAACGTCATAAAAAAGGTCTGTCGTTGCAGGGTTGACGTCGCAACGTGGGGACAAAAGGAAAACAAACTTCCTCCCCCAGCGTCGTGCAACTCGTGCGTCGTTGCAATTTATTAATTAATTTAATTTTCTCAGGGGTGGGAACCTGGCTGTTAGAGTACAAACTAGTTGGATGTCCGTGGCTGTATAAAGAAATTCAAGACATTGTGGCAACAACCTTCGTTTACTCAAACATATTTAGAAATGAATATTTACAATAATAAAAAGATATCAACATAATGTTACAAATATACAAACAAATCAAAGAACTATTTACAATTACATGAAACTTTTATCAACCCTATCTTTCAAAAAGTAAAAATTTGACGCAACAGAAATTAAGAGAAGTTACTTTTTAAAATAATCAAAATTTAATACCTGCAGACTAAAAATATGTCCTATGGCCATTGTTACTCACTGCGTTATATTCGTCGCACTGTTTTTTACCTAGGATTTTTCGTCGTTAACACAATTCACTTCTGAAGCCTATCTCACGCTAGTCCCGCCAAAGCACATGGAAAAGTTATATGTCGAAAAACACTCAATTTACATGATCAGTTCCAATTTTTTCGATCACTCCAACTCCAAAGTATATCTACTTTATTTTGGGACTAAACTTGTCACCATTTCATAACAAAAACTACATTTTTCGTGTAATATTCCTCGCCGGCTTTATGCAACGCACATGAACAGCTACGCCATCTTGTTAGAAGTCCACTTGCTTTCAGAACGTTCTGTCGCGTTCCCTATCGCTTGATACCTGTCTTGAGTCACGTACACAAGTTGATGCCCTCTCTCTCTTTCAATTGCTTCCATGATCATTGTATATGGAGTTTCTTATTATACTGAGATCTCGATACATGTCGAATTGTGTTATGTCCTGTTACTATTTTTTATTTATTGAACTGTTTATAATTTCAACTGCTGCTTTATATTGTCCGCTTCTAACGCACTACTCATTGAAACAAAATCTCTTATATAATTTTCACATTTTACATACGTTCATATATTAATATGTTCTTTAAGTCTGCTTTTATATTACCTACTTTTACAGTCTGCTTTTATATTTTATTATTTATTTATTAAAAAAAAATGATTCTATTGTAATTATTTTGCGTCATTAAGAAATGTATATATATAAAAATTATAAATGGTTAATATTATTTAAGTATTGCGTCATTTATTTATTTAGACCAAACCTCTGTGTTTTTAGTCACTATAGGAAACAGCTGATTATTTCTTATTGTATATTTTCTCTGTGACATGGCTGTTAGTGTTACATCTGTACAACTACAAATATACCTGAGCTAATTTTGGTAATAATACTGCTAATGTGACCATTCCGGTTCAACGTTTTATAAATTAGAAGACCCAACAATTTTACTGATTTTACTTGTTCGAGTATACTATCACCTAACATTCCGCTTGGTGTCTGATTAGCTTTCTACTGAAGTGAATGTACTTAGCTTTACACAGATTAATTAACATATTATTGTTTTCAGCAAAGTCCAGTGTCAGTAACTTGTATACAAGCCTTTTCCTCCAGTTATAATAAATCTGCTTGAAAACGTATGGTTGTATTCTGCAAATTGAATTTCATGTGATTCACTCAGCAAAGTGCCAAAAAGTCCAGTGGTGAAAAGATATGGCGTGTCTGATATATAAAGAGAACAATCTTCACTTTTATGGTTTTATTAAGTTTGGTTTTAAGGAATTAACTTATGTGAAATACTTAATAAAAGTCTTGGATTTTCTTTTTATACATGATTTCTTTAATTTAGTTCTTCCTAAATTGTCATTATATATATTTATAAAATACACGATCAAATATTGACTTAAATTATATGCTTGTTATAATTGACATGTTTTAACCTTGTCTGAAAACAAAGTGAACTGAATTCCATGTTTATAGTTAGTAAATAAATAGCTAAACTAATTTCCAATATATTGTTTAATAAGTTTTACATTTTTATTTCAGATGAACCTGGGAGCATTTGACTAAAAATTGTTTGGAATTTGATCGGACTACCATTGGGATGGAGTTAATCGTTCAAACGAACCTAAAAACTGGTTCACACACCAAAATGTCAAACAATTTAGGGATAAAAAGATGAGGCATCTCTGATATGTAAAGAGAATGTTTGTATTTTTTAAGGGTATAATTAACTTCAGTTTGAAAGAATAAACTTGCTATGTGAAATACTTTAATAAAAGAATTGGATTTTCTATTTATAAGTGATTTCTTTTATGTGATTTCTCCCTAAATTTTCATTATATATTTATAAATATATGAAAAATATTGACATATATATATATGCTTGTTATAATTGACTTGGTTATAATTTTTTTCTAAAATGTTTAACCTTGTCTGAAAACAACATGAACTGAATGCCATGTCTGTAGTTAGCAAATAAATAGCTAAACTAATTTCCAATATATTTTAAAATAAGTTTAAAATTTTTATTTTAGATGAACCTGAACTACCATTGGGATGGAGTTAATCGTTCAAGCGAGTCTTTAGAAAAAATGGTTCACCCAGAAAAATGCCAAACAATTTAGTGGTAAAGACATGAGGCGTCTCTGATATGTAAAGATAATTTTTGAGGGGAAAACTTCTTTAGGCGCGTTGGACACTTTTTTCATGGAGAAAAATGATTCAACTCGCGTCACCATCATCGTCATCGGATGGACACACTTTTTTTTAAAGCTCCGTCGCATCTCGGCAATTATTAAGGTTGTGTCACATCTCCGCAATTATTTAAGGTTGTGTCACATCTCCGCAATTATT
>JAGFPH010001883.1:212644-228050 GCA_018207615.1 Philaenus spumarius
TCAATACACAAAGCATTGCGTGCTTCGCATGCCATTCCACATATTGGAGTATCTTCAATACACAATGCATGCCAACCCCACGGTAAAATCTACCACATGGCTTTGAGCCGGGTACTTTTATGGTATTTTACGTTTTGATCGATTTTGGTGGAACGAAGCGAGCTATAAGGTCGCGTAAAAAACAAAATGTGCAGCATAACATCCTACATTTATATTTGTAGAAAATCTTTAAAAAACATTTATTCTCGTAGGAAACATTTCCAAAAATAGTTACTTCTGGTCAAAAAACGTGCTTCCAGTTGTTGGATTTTTTTGGCTAACGAACTCGTCCGAGCGACGTAGACAACCAACATGTGTGGACTTAAAATGCGGCCGCTAGAGAGCAAACACATATATACATATACAATATGATTTTTAATGACACGCAAAACGTGTTCTGGGACCATGATTGGTGCTCATTTGCTACTCCCGACCTTAGCTCTTACCTTAAGGGTCACTGCAATAGCTCATTTTTCCTATGGAAATTCGCTAATAAAACAAACAAATGTTATTAATATAGTTAATAATTCAATTTACTGTAAATGTAAGTAGCATTTGGCACAACTGAACTGTATGTACCCTATTTACTTTGAATGATAACAACATAGTAAAACTTTTAATTGTGAAGATTTATATTGGACTATATGACGCTGTGAATATACGTTACACATCTGCTCTGATCGTAAAATTCCGTTTTATATTCCCACTGACATTTTATGACCCATCTGCATTGTTAAATAACTTTGAAGAGTGCTGACACGTTTGTTCTCGGAGCTAGGGCAAACAAGTTTGGACAATTTTATGTTGTGAAAAAACCGGATGAATAAATGATATTAATATTTTATTTGGTGATTCATATCCAGGCATATAATACAAATGTAACACTTTTTCAGAGCAGGGCTATATTAAATACTAGGGGAGACCCCTGCGTGCTCCACTCGCCAACCCCCAATGGAACCTTCCAAAAACATATGTTATTTTTTATTTATAATAAAGGTGTAGTATTAATAATAACCTCAAAACTAAGATGGTAAATAATGTTAAATGTTCAAATTAAATTATTTCTCATATTGTATAAAAGCAGTTTTATAATAATGGTTAAAAGAATCAGCAAGGCTCAGGTCTTCACTTTAAAATCCTAACCTAAAAGCTAGAAATACAAAAATAATTGCTTCAAATTTTTAAATCAGCTGTTAATATAAATGTTTGCTCCAATATTTCCATTATCTGTTATTTTATTCAATTGGTTGCTTTGGTAATAAATGTAAATACATGTGTTGGTTTATCATTCTAGGCCTAACCTAAGAATTTTTTCCGACTAAATTTACAAATATTGAATTGAAAAAGGTTTTTATCGAAATGAATTATAGCCTATGTTACTCAGGGATAGTGTAGCTTTTTATTAGTAAAACTATTTTTTCAGTCGGTTCTGTAGTGCCAGAGATTACACTCTACATACAAACAACAAACTTTACCTCTTTATAATATTAGTATAGAATATTCTCCTAAAATCTTAAAACTCATAACTAGAGTTTATAAATTTTAACATTTTTTTTCATTGTAGTGTTTTTGTTGCTATTATGTTTAAAATTTTTTTAATATAGATGGGAATGCATTAGGCACCATCAGGAGATAACCCTTCTGGTGTGTGGGACTCCCGCTTTACTCACTAAACCTGACCTCTTTGTTCTAGGCTTAAACCCATTCCGGAACCGCATATCCATATTACTTCAGGTTGAAGCCACTGTTTGCCATCTTAAGGCTCCGTTTTATATATTAGGCTCGGGCCATTAGTATTTCCTCTTCCAATTTCTTTTGTCTGAGCAATGTTTCAATGAAGATTGCCATTTTCTTCCGTTGTTCCTTGCCCAACAGTATAACCTCGATGATGTTTTCAGGTTTTATGGGTCCTACCTCTGACTCTATTAGCTGTCTCTCTGCAGCCCGTCATTCACATTCAGAAATTGTGTGGGTTGCGTCTTCTAGTGTGGAGTCTCCATACACATATTTAGGACTACTTACTTTCCCCATCTTAAATAATTCGACCACGCAGCTGAACCGCTGACGTGAGTTGATCAAATTTCCAAAATTAAGTTTACAGGCCTATTTTTTAGGGTTTCAATCAACAATTTGTGAAATAGGTCTATTCACAACGGTGCTGAATAGCTGCAAAATGCTTTGCACGCCATTCCAAATATTGGGAGTATCTTCAATACACAATGCATTGAGTGCTTCGCACACCATTCCCCATATTGGGAGTATTTTCAATACACAAAGCATTGCTTGCTTCGAACGTCATTCCGCATATTGGGAATATCTTCAATACATAATGCATTGTGTGCTTCGCACGCCAACCCCACGGTAACATCCACCTAATGGCTTTGAACCGGATACTTTTATGGTATTTTACGTTTTGATCGATTTTGGGGAACCAAAAAAACAAAATGTGCAGAATAACATCCTACGTTTATATTCGTAGAAAAACTGAAAAAGTAGTTACTTCCGGTCAAAAAACGTGCTTCCGGTTGTTGGATTTTTTTGGCTAACGAACTAGTCCGAGCGACATAGACAACCAACATGTGTACCAAATTTGGACCAAATCGGACTTAAAATGAGCCTGCTACAGTGCGAACACACATATATATATATGCATGATTTTTAATGACACCCCAAATCGTGTTCTGGGGACCATGATCGGTGCTCATTTGCTATTCCTGACCTTGGGTCTTACCATAAGTGTCACTGCAATAGTTCAGTTTTCCTATGACCTGGAGTATCCGTGACCGGTGAGAAATTGTGTTAGGTAAAAATTCACCTCTCCGAAACCACGATCAACCCAGAGCTCAATCTGGACTATAAGCCTAGCTGTCCATCTTCCTCTTTTTCCTTATTCCATCGATCTTGCCAAAGACTCTTAGTGATCTCTCTAGCTTCGGCAGATGCCAACTTTTTACCCACCTCCAGGGCCGGATTTCCCAATAGGCCCGGGCCTATGGGCGCAAGCTCCCAAGGGGCGCACGGCCGAGAGAAATTTATTTATTTCTTTTAAATATCTAGAAATAAAAATAAATAGCCATAACTTAACATATTTTTTGAATTGATTACAAAATAATCATTCTGATTTTGAAGTTCATTGGAACAAATAATTGATGGTAAAGTTAAACTATTTTTCAACATTACGCATCAACTTCGTTACAACCTATTTCTGAGATTAAACCTATTTTATAATGTATTAAGGTAATGACACCAGTAGTTGACCACTTAAGAGCATGACTGCATATCATTAAATTATTGACTGCACATGTTAACTTTTAGAGGATTATTAAATACTTTAGGAAACTCATTAGAATATCCAGATTAAGTAATGTATATAAGAATTTCAATTTAATCAATCATAAACACTTAAAATCTTTTACAAAAATATTGAGTTTCTGGTTCAGTAGTTGACCATGCAAAAATTTTATGAAATCAGTAGTTGACCACATTTTGCACCAGTAGTTGACCAGAACACCGATAGCCAGTGAAAAGGTAAAAATGGTCAGAAACAAGTAGTTTATAACTCCAGCCACTTTTGTATATTATAAATGTTCTCCTAAAATGTCTAAAATATTATTTAAGTGAGGCAATTTGAGTCAAAATTCTTTTATAATTTGAAATGTTCAATATGTTCTTGAATGTATTGAAAATTTAACTTAATTCCAGAGGAAATCCAACTCTGGAACAGAGTAAACATTATGAGTTTTACTGGTCTTTCTGGGCTCATCTATGTGAGATTTCACACACCTCCACTGGTATTCTAGCACATCAGGTCTCTCTGGCCATTTCCATAGGCGACCACACTTGACCATTGATGAGATTGTTGCTGTAGCTTCAGTGACATTAATTATTTTGCCAGGATAATACTCACTGTCATACTTGAAAATAACATGCTCATCAATCTTTTTCAGCAAGGGCTTCCAAGCATGATTATTAGAGTCCACATCATCTGAGGGCTCTGAGAACTCACTTTCTCCACATGAAACTTCAACACTTGAATCTGAGCTATCTGAAGAGGTGTTTGGTAGATTTTTCTTCTGCTTACTTTTCAACTGTTTAACCTTATTCTGTTTCTGTTTCTCAATCTCCTCCTTCTTTCGTTGTCTCTCATTGGCTCTTTCTATCTTCAATCGCTCAAATTCTTCTTTCTTCTTCCTTTTGTTTTCAAAATATTGCTGACAAAGTTTTCCTGATACAATTGTTGGTATTCTTTCCCTTCCAACCCTTCTTTTCTTACTGTTTTCAGATGCAGGATAGAAAAAGTGTCTTTTGAATGGGCTTGGTATTCCTTGTGTAGATGGCCCATCGGGAGTCTGGTGGATGCCTCTGTTGCTTGAGACATATCTTCTTTCTCTGTGGACTGAAGTGGGTGTGAATCTATTGGCAGCAAGTCTAAAACTACATCCATGTTTGGTATTCCTTGTGTGGATGGCCCATCAGGGGGTCTGGTGGATGCCTCTGTTGCTTGAGACATATCTTCTTTCTCTGTGGACTGAATTGGGTGTGAATCTATTGGCAGCAAGTCTAAAACTACATCCGTGTTTGGTGGAAGAACTTAATTTATATTGCTTCTATCAGCAAGAAACTCTGAAGCATTATTATTTAGTGATATGTTAGTAGATATATTGTTCCCAACATCAAAAGGCTCAGTTTCAAACAACTCAAAAATCACAACTATATCTGTTAGAGAGACTTCATTAATGTTGTTTCCACCAGCAGGAAACTCCAAAGCATCATTATCCAGTGATATGTTGGCAGAAATGTTGTTCCCAACATCACAAGGCTCAGTTCCAGACAACTCAAAAATTCCATCTATTGTTAGAGGCGCTTCATCAACATTGTTTCCATCAGCAGGAAACTCTACAGCATCATCATTCAGTGACAGGTTGGCAGAAATTATATTGTTCCTAACATCCAGTTCAAGTCTCTCCAGTTCCATTCTTGTTTTCTTCCAGCATTTATACAAAGATGTGACCAGTGGATCTCCACACCATGTTTCAGATGATGCTTGAAAAGCATTGAGCTTTTCTTTCCCTATCATGTCATTCAAAAAACGTAAACCTTGCTTCAAATGCTGTATTTTCAGCTCAGTTGAGTCATTTTTATCTTGTTCTTTGAATGATCCTTGGCCTGGAACCTCAATTATTTGAGGATTCCATGGGTACAATCCACATTTCTTGAATCCATTGGACAACATAGATTCTGTAACATTCTCATCTATCACTTCCTGTAATAGCTTTGCAAAATCTTTTTTTTTTTCAAGAGATGAGAACCTTCGTTAATAATGTTTTCCAGCCTCCACTTGTGTACTTTATTCTTCCATCCTTCTTTGAGACTTCTAAAAACAGCAACATCCATGGGCTGCAAAATGTGAGTGGCATTGGGTAACAAAGCCACCAAAATTATCCCATTTTCTTCACAGAATTTGCTTGTCTGTAAACATAAATGCGAAGCATGGCCATCAATGAAAAGGATAACTGGTAAAGTGATTTGTTTTTCCACTAACCATGGATGGAAAATATCAGCGATGAATTCAAAAAATGCTTCACAAGTCATCCATCCTGAATCAGTCTTTCCTAGCCCCCACTCCTTTGGATAATTTTCTGAAATTTCTTGAGGAATACGTTTGTATTTGAACAAACAGGTTGTTGGAGCTACAACACCACTTGCACTACCAGTTACCACTACTGTGATGCACTCTTTCTCATCAGCATTAACTTTCTGATAAACTGTTTTATCACCTTTTCTGGCAAGCACTTTAGGGCCTTTTGGATTTAAAAAAAATGCCGACTCATCACAGTTAAATATCCGAGATGGGTCTTCCAAAAGCTTTTCATCACCATGCTCTCTATTAATATATAGCTCCACTTCTGAAAACCAATTGATTATGCTTTCCCTAGTAACTGCTGCCCGTGAGACAGTCAGATTTTGAGAGACCCTTTTTGAAATCAAAGGATTTCTTCGAAGAAAACTCTTGACCCATGTTCTGCCAGGTCTTCCATCTTTAAAGGGGGAATCACGTTTCACTGCTTTCAAGTACCTCTCCACACTGATGCATAACTGTTCAACAGTGATTGGAAAACCAGCTTTTGCCATGTTCTCTACCCACCTGCTTATTTCAGCCTCCTCTTCTTTTGCTAGAATGGAAGGAGGGCCCATTCTTCTTTCCATTGGTGATTTACCATCCAGTTTATACTTCAATGTAGTTCTAGGAACTCCAAACTTCTTTGCAGCTGTCCGGATAGATGTTTTGTGCAGGCGCACATCTTCAACTGCAGCTTTCATAGCATCTTCATTGTAGCTTAAAAATGTACTCTTGGCTCCAGGCATCTTGGGATCCTGAAAAAAAGAACACATTTTTAGAACTAAAGTACCTGATTTAGTACTACTTCAGCTCCACCTTAGGCCCAGATTACACTGTAAAAGATTTGATAAAATGCTCACTCATTGTCTTTTGACCTATTTCACTAGCAAATATATTTGTCACAATTTTTTTGAGTTTAATATATCGACCTTAGTATTAATAAAACACATTTTGTTTATTTGTTTCTAGTTTAGTTTTAAATTGAGGTGAAATATATCTTTCCCCTATGTTATTAGATGAATCTCTCATCAGAGGAGGTGTGTTTCAAAAGTTGACCATATCTTGCTTCATTAATTGACCACATGGTCAAACACTAGAACCCATCTTATTTTGCAATTCTGAATGAGTTCTTAACTTTTATCTACTTAATTTGGTTATGGAAATGTATTTATATGTATAAAAAAAAATCAAGTCAATTGAACCAGAAGTTGACCACACCGGTCAATCTCTAGTTCATCTTTGAAAATGTGATTCAGTAGATGACCACGCCCACCAAAAGGTGTATGAGTAGGGTTATGTTATTAAAAACATGTGTATCTGAAGTAGAAAATAATTTTAAAAACAGTATGAATGCGAAACTTACCCAATTAATCCAGTATTTGGCTCCTACAGCTGCAATCTGATAATTCTCTTCTTATCAAATCTCATAAGAAAATGACACATACAACATGCTTGCATAAACCGCTCACCAACTAATGTCAGCCATTGACAAACCAAATGCAGTCTAGTGCTAAGCTTCTAGCTTATGCCAATAGATGGCAGTAGGTACTTGAAGAGCTCATTGATAGTTGGCTAAATCATACAGAACTCTTATTTAATTGAATTTTCGTACAAAATGGTCAACTACTAGTGCATGGTCAACTACTGGCACCTTTACCTTACAGAGTTTTTTTTATTTATTTGCCCAAATGACTAAATTGAACAAAACCTAAGTTATTAACATAGCAATGGCCATGCTTTGTTGCGGGAATGCTCTGCGGGTTGGATCGTTTTGTTTCAGTCCCACAAACGTGAGTTCACTATTTAATACATAAAATTACTAAAAGTGTTTTAAGACGGCATTTTGTTAAGCCCAGAATCAAATAAATTACTCAAAAACTTGGAATGATAAAATTGCATCGTGGAGTGGTGTTTAAGCAATTAACATACAGGCCTGATATAATTTTTAATAAAGGTTTTTGGGGAAGTAACTTATTAGGGGGCGGAAAAAATTTTTGGGCCTTGGGGCGCCAAAATGCTAAATCCGGCCCTGCCCATCACCTGTCTCTCATAGATAAATCTTTTCTCCTCAGCCAAAAGATCGATAGGGATTGCTTCCGCAATCACCAAGATCGCCGGCTCTGAAACCGTCCTATAAGAACTAGTTATTTGTGGGGCGCATCTTCTTTGTAAACATATCAACTTCGATCTCAAATTTTTCTACTCGAGTGCTTCCGCCCAGATTCCGCTCCGTAAAGAAGGATAGACTGTGTCTCCGTCGTGAGCAGTCTTCTTTTACTTGCAGTAGGACCTCCTAAATTTGACATTAATGTGCTGAGAGAGCGGCTGACTTTTCAGTCACGTTATGTATTACTATTGGTTTGTCTTCTTTGGTGTTTTACTTAATTCCATTAGCTATTCATTATTTTTAAATTCACGGTGCTTTTTGATGTTTTGTTAACTAATTTTAAGATTGCAATATTTTTTACTATTGCAAAGACATACTTTTAGTCGTGTTATTTGTAAAGTTTGTCAAAATTTAATGTTAGTCAATTAGGTTTGATTGTCATATGTTACTTAATTGGCGTATCCTACATCAATATAGTATTTTCAATCTCATACTTTAGTAACATTATGTCCTACATCCAGTGGTGTTGCCAGGGGGTGCGGCCTACTCCACGTCCAGAGGGTTAAAATTTGCTTACTGACATTTTGATTATTTAATAAAATGTAATTAATAGTTTATTAACTATTCATGAAATTAATAACACGATTGAGTGAAATGGTAGGTTTATCGAGTTAGAGATCCGACTAGGATTATGACTATTATGAGGGATGACAATAAAGTAGATTAGTGGGAGGGAGACAGAATGCCTCGTGGTTAGTGCGCAGACATAATCCTACAAACAGCATGATTCATCCGTCATATTTCAGAGTGTTTGAAGTCTACATATAGCGACAAAGGAAAATTTTACATGTTAATAAACACATCAAATAATAGTTGTAGAGTAGAGTATTTGCTAATAGACCCATCCTAGAGATTTACATAGTTTTTTTTTGAAGTGATTAGCTATTATTTCTCATTTCTTAAGCAGAATTTATCAACTATATGTAGGTTTGCAGTGCAGAAAGTTTTGTCCATTTAATACGCGAGGTATGACCTCAGGAAATGCCCCACGGACCAGACCGCTAGTACTTTATGTTTTTTTGGGTCGCTGATTCCAAAAATTAGGGTCCCACAAGTCTGAAATCCCGTCGTCACCCCTAAAAATTCAATACACCACTCTTTTAGGGGCTTTTTCACAACAACGTTTATAACACCTCCAAATAATGCTATGAAATGCACAAATTATGATTAAAAATTTAGTGGCCCCATAGAAACCGACCAAGAAGCACAACATGGGTTTCGCCGTAAAGGGTGAAACCACCTCTAATTTGACGAAAAATTGTGAAATGACCGAGCATTTCCTCTATTTTTTGGTGGGATGTGAAATGAACAGGGTCGTGAGATTATCTGAAGTAGTTTTCAACCCCTTGTGGGTGCTAACGACCCCCAAATTGCATTCAAGTTCAGGGAAAACAGATAAAATGAGTTGAAATGAAAGCATATTTTCTTTCTCGTTATTTCTGATGAACATCTTTGGAGAGCAAAATAGTAGAACATTTTTTCACCCCCTTAGGAACTGAAACCATCCCGAAATGTATAAGAAATCGAAAAGTCCCGGAAAAAATTGGCTTTTCACTTTTTGGTGGGTGTCCAAGTTTAGGAGATCTCAAAATTTATTCGCATAGTTTCAACACCAGCAGGTTGTGAGAACCACCTCTAAGTTGCCATCAAATATAAATTGCCATATAAAAAAGTGATGGAAAAGACTTGTGACTTTTCATTTTTGCGTACATTTTATTCATCTTTTTAACAGGGTTAAGAGATTTTTTGGTATATTTCTCAAAGCTATAAAAGTATTCCAAACTACAAAGAGTATACAGTCACACTCATTTCCTCAGTTTTTCCTGTATTTGATGGCAATTTAGGGGTCACCCTCTACGGCGAACCCTTGTGGTGCATTCCATCGTGTTCATCCAGTGTTCATCCACCCGCCTTCGCAGTAGCACTATGAAATTTTACACCAAAGACAAACGGTTTTCAGTAACAAAAGGTTACTGTAGAGTGTTTGTTTCTTGAGCTAATAACAGTAAAATTTTACATCAATAAATTTTTTACTGGCATGTATACATTCGGTGAACCTTTTCCTACAAAAAAAGCTATGGAATACTTTTGGATTGGGGTATAATTATTATATTTGGCTAATTTTTGAAAAAAAGCTTGCTAACGCACTAAAATGGCTTGTCATTGCAAAAAATTATCTTGAACAGTTTATTGTTCAAATATAAATAAATATGCTCTGTATTTAAAAAAAAAACTCTTCTGTTTTTAGTTCTTTTTTCACGCATATAATCACTTAATTTGGGTGGTTAAAGAAAATCAAATTTTTTTTATTAAAGGGAAAAACAGCTAAAATTTTATTACTAAAGCTATGTTAGTAACTAACAAAACCTTAGAGACAGTAAATCGTCTGATAGTACGGCTATAACAAGACGGTCGGCGCTCTACGCGTCTTGGGAATTGAGCGAGATTCTGGTGTGTACTTAATCGTACATTTAACCTGCTCTAAAAACTAAACTACTTGAGCTAATTTATTGAAAAATATGATTCATAAAATTTTTCCTTATTGGCTCAAACTTTTACGCTTACAGTCTCTGACCAAAAAACATCCTCACAGAACAACTTTTTCATGTCACAATTAAAGTTAAAGTTTCATGTTAAGTCCTAATTCGTAATTTATTTATACCTTTAAAGATTTTTTATAATTAATAATTTTTACACCATTATCATCCCACACTAATATTCTGTCAGTGTGTAAAAATTGAAAGGAATTAGAGTGTTCTAAGTGTTCAAAACAACAGTGTATTTGAAACACGCGCATTAAAATTTTAGTGTCATCTCCGAGCAGTTTCGGCTTTTTGGATTATCCAATATGGCGGACTTAGGCACACTTTTCGTACTGTACAGGTATAGGCGATGACCAGTCTATTTTATTCTGTAGTCGATGGGTCTACCCAGGCGCTCGTGAGTGCGCGTGTGAGAGTAAAGGTCTCCTTCAGACGCCACGTCTGGTGGAATGGAGTATAATAGTCACAGAAAATGTAATATAGTAGAACCGGCACCAATGGCCGGGCGGGGTGGAGTGATGTGAGTCAAACCTCCTAGCTGTCCGGTACTCCTAAAATTTATAATCGAAATCGACTCCTAGATCGGGTAATTTTCAAGATAACAAGCTGAGACTCAGCATAAATGTTTAAAATATATATTTTAACTCCTTTACCAAGTTTCAATTCGATGTATTAAAATTCAGTCAATTTAGAATGAGCCAACGCTTAATATATGAATAAGATGTCCCTTTTTAGTGATTTCCCTTGCTGCAAAATACATATCTGCATTATCGAATTTTTTCCATACAAACCATTGCTCGGACGAAATAAATATATATGACCTTTTTTGTTAAAAAAATATCTCCCCTACACGGTGGTATTTTTTATTTTTCTCTATCTTCATCCAGCTCGAAATATTAAGGATAATCGAAAAAAAATGAAATCGATTTTTTTTTCGACTTTGGGAAATCGATAGACTGGTAAACTTCTTTTTATGTTAATCTACATACTTTAGTGTACTTATAAAAAAAATCAGCCGTATTGTAAATTACTGGAACTTTTGGTCTAACTCTAAATTGACCCCTACCGACTGGCCTAGTAGTCTATTCAACTTTAATAACGTATTTTCACTAATTAGTACTTCCCTAATTTAGTAGCAAAGTCAGTATATTTAGTCAATTGCTTTACTTCCCTATTCTCACACGTGTAATAGAGTATCTTAACTCGTCTACTTTATATAGTTTTTACTTGCCTGCTTTAATAAAATATCAGTGCCTTGCAACCATTAAGTGTTTTATATGTTACTATATTAGTTTCTGACTAGTAGCATAGATCATGAATAATAAAATAGATTATGCATGCATACGGGGACTGTGTTCCGAAAAAAAGGTTGTCGGGAAAATAGTACATGATCGCGCAGCGAGGTAGCGCTAGGAAGAAATTATTGGTAGCATTGGTGTTTCACACAGATTCCGTCGTTTCCCCAATAGATAGTGCCACTATCGTCGAATTTCCAGTGGAACGAAATATTGCATTGGATTGGAGTTCTATTAGGTTATCCAAATACAATGCTAGTAGCAATAAGTGACTTGACTATGCTTACCCGGGAGTCAAATTAAAGTTGTTTACTAAATTAAAGTGGAGAGGAGGATCTCAATTTACAATTTACATTTGTCCTAACCCGATTAAAACACCTAAATACGATATTTATTGCAACAAAGGATCACTAATTAAAATGTTTGTATATGGAATGTGAAATCTTTAAATTGAATCCCGATCGAAAACAATAATTTATCACAGCCTGGCGGATATTGAGATTTACTTCTGTATTCCGGTAACGGAATGAATAACTTGATTAACATTTCCGTTGCAATCTCTCGGTGACACACGATCTGTTATACACTGCTATTTGGAATGGCAAATGTTTATTTAACATCCAGCACTGGAGTTATTGTAGGCGATTAGATATATGCAAACCTGGAAAGTTGGATAAACAAATACATTATTCAGACAATAAATACACAAAACATATAACTTTGTTTTTAGACCAGTGTTCCATTGTTATTTAATATTCATTTAGCTCGGCATTCAAAAATATTGTTTAAATCAAAACTAAATACAAAGTATGAATAGATAAAAACATATACAAAATAGACATTTTATTTTACACTTTCTTAATTTCACTCAGTTTAGTATTATCAAATTTCCATAGGAAAAATGAGCTATTGCGTGACCCTTATGGTAAGACCTAACGTCGGGAGTAGCAAATGAGCACCGATCATGGTCCCCAGAACACGTTTTGGGGTGTCATTAAAAATGTCATATATACATGTATATAAGTGTTCACACTCTAGCGGCCGCATTTTAAGTCCGATTTGGTCCAAATTTGGTACAGACGTTGGTTGTTCCTTGGTTCCATTCGCAGCGGTTCGGCCTTGCGGCCTCGGGTTATAAACTGCTTCGCTTCGCTCGCCAAGTACAAACTCGGCCGTTTGGCCTTGGATCAGAAGATGCCCACGGTAACAACCCCCACGTGGAATTGAACCGTGTACATTTATGGTATTTTACGTTTTGATAAATTTTGGGGGAACCAAGAGAGCTGTAAGGTCGTTCAACAAAAACAAAACGTGCAGAATAATATCCTACTTTTATTTTTACATTCTCACTATAGGCCTACTACTTTAGCATAGTAGGCCAGTCGGTAGAGGTAATTTTAGACCAAAAGTTCCAGTAATTTACAATACGGCTGATTTTTTTTATAAGTACATTCAAGTATGTAGATTAACATAAAAAAAGTTTACCATGCTATCTATTTCCTAAAGTCGAAAAAAAATCGATTATCATTTTTTTTGGATTATTCTTAATATTTCGAGCTGGGATGAAGATAGAGAAAAATAAAAAATACCACCGTATAGGAAAGGTATTTTTCAACAAAAAAGGTGATATGTATTTATTTCGTCCGAGCAATGGTTTGTCTGGAAAAAATTCGAAAATGCAGGTATGTATTTTGCAGCAGGGGAAATCACTAAAAGGGGACACCTTATTCATATATGAAGCGTTGGCTCATTCTAAATTGGCCGAATTTTAATATATCGAATTGAAACTTGACGTAGGAGGTGAAATATATATTTTAAACATTTATGCTTAAATGTCCCCTTTTAGTGATTTCCCCTGCTGCAAAATACATACCTGCATTATCGAATTTTTTCCAGACAAACCATTGCTCGGACGAAATAAATACATAATATGACCTTTTTTGTTGAAAAATACCTCTCCTACACGGTGGTATTTTTTATTTTTCTCTATCTTCGTCATAGCTCGAAATATTAAGGATAATCGAAAAAAAAAAAATGATAATCGATTTTTTTTCGACTTTGGGAAATCGATAGACTGGTAAACTTTTTTTTATGTTAATCTACATCGTTTAAGGTACTTATAAAAAAAAATCAGCCATATTGCAAATTACTGGTAGTTTTAACCTATACCGACTGGGCTATAGAGAAAGTGATCGCAAACAAATCGATGTTAACCAAATATCAGTTTTGGAACCTTCTGAGTCCAAAAAAGTGGTTTTTACAAAATGTCTGTCTGTATGTATGTATGTCTGTATACATACAAAGCTAGAGTGAAAACTATTCGATCGATTTCGAACAAATTTGCACCAGACATGTCAAGTAGGCCTGTATAGATAGATGCACGAAAAAAGGTTTTGAAACATTTTGAAAAACAACCCCTTTTTGGCCAAAAAACCCCCAAAACATCAGTTATTATTTTTTTATAAAAAAAAAAAACGGCTACAACGAATTTGATCAAATGTGGCTTATTTGTAGCCCTTAATGTAGGCTACCCTACCATATGCAAAAAACCGCGTCTATCTGAAAATTATCGTTTAGCTAATAATAATAATAATAATAACGTGTATTTTTTTGGGTGTTTTGTCCAAAAAGGCGTTTGTTTTTCAAAATTTTCCAAAACCTTTTTTCGTGCATTTTTACTTTCTCACTATACTAAAGTATACCGGTAGTGATCGCAAAAAAATCGATGTTGAGATTTTTGTGGAAATATCTGTTTTGGGACCCCCTCAGTCCAAAAAAGTTGTTTTTACAAAATGTCTGTCTGTATGTTTGTATGTCTGTATGTATGTATGTATGTATGTATGTCTGCCTGTATATATGTATGTCTGTCTGTATACAAAGTTAGAGGGAAAACTATTTGATCGATTTCAAACAAATTTGCACCAGACATGACAAGTAGGCCTGTATTGATGCACGAAAAAAGGTTTTGAAAAATGTTGAAAACAACCCCTTTTTGGCAAAAAAAACCCAAAAAATCAGTTATTGTTATTTTTTTTAAACAGCTATTTTACAAATTTGGCTTATTTGTGGCCTTTAATGTACCATACTCTATGCAAGAACGGCATCTTTCTAAAAATTCTCGTTTAGTTAGTAATAATAACTGATTTTTGGGGCTTTTTTGGTCATAAAGGGGGTTGTTTTTCAAAAAAAAATTTCATGCATCTGTACAGGCCTAATTGACATGTTTGGTGCAAATTTGTTCGAAATCGATGGAATAGTTTTCTCTCTAGCTAATAATAATAATATTTATTAGTTACTCTTCCACCCCTCCTACAATTTTATTATGAAGTCACAGTGAATCTGTTTAATAATTTAAATATGTTTGTGAGAAAGATAGATACCAGTTAGGCCGATCTATGCATATTTTAGTTTGTGTTTTAGAAAGAGCAATAATATTTACAAAATACCTTAATATTTATAAAAAAGTTAATAGTCGCGTTAAGTTTATTGCGTTAATAGACGTTCTAAACAAATTATCTAATTATATTTCTAGGCGTGATGTTACAGCTATTATTAGTTTACAACTTGCAAAGCTACAAACATAGGCTATACAAATTTGAAACATAAAAATATCGTCAACCTAGCATACAATTTATATATTTACAGTACGTAAACCTACCTACTAAAGCATGATAGAAGAAAAATAACAAAGGCTGAACCTTCCCAATTTGAACTCACAATTCAACATTCAATCAGTAAAATG
>JAGFPH010001884.1:4238-15624 GCA_018207615.1 Philaenus spumarius
TCTACTTTCAAAAATATTAAGTATTTTGTAAAAAAACACATACAGACAGACAGACAAAAAAATAAGCCCCGTAGACCCATGTTTATATTGTGAAATATGTTTGTCTGGATCCCAGGAACATATCCACAAAAGGGGTCCAGAGAGTTCGGGGACACCCTGTATAGTTTTTGAATGAGCATAGGCCTACGCTTCAGAATTTTAAAGGATTCACTTTAAAAATTAAGGATACGCATTTGATCCAGCCTAAGAGCATGTGCTTCCTTTTTCAGCAAAAAGGAGCAAAGTTCTTCTTTAATGTCGCTTTGGGCGTATGCTTCAGAAATTACTCATACCAAAAATAAGTTTAAGCATTTGCTCCGTCCTGAGAGCATTTTTTTCCGTTTTCAAAAACACATTTTTTAATTGATTTATTTGGAGGAAAGCACATTATATTCTTTATGAGCAAGTGATTCATAAATTTGAAGGATTTATTTAAACAAATAATTCAATTTAAGCATTTGCTCTGGACTAAGAGCATTTGTTTTCTTTTTTATTTGCGTCCTATAAAAAAAAAGGATTACATTGTATTTGGTGAAATTTTTTTACTAGCATATGTTTCAGAATGTCGAAAGGGAAAAACATTTAGTAGCATTTGCTCTACTTTATTCATATTTGGTGATTGCAGGGTTATTAATATGCTTCACTAAAATAGTTCCTGTAGAAGATGGGATTTTTGTTGTTGTTAGGGATAAATAAAACAGGTAATCATATTACAGTTACAGCACCCACTCGTTTGATTCGTAAAAATGAACTGTACACTGTATAAGAACTAATTACATATTTATTTGCTCAACGCACAGTTCAACTTTGATTCCCAGTCTCGGATTTAATTTGTAATGCAATTCAAATGTCTTGTAATGAATCTTGCGCAATAAATAACTCTAAGAACAAATTGAGGAAACGTAGCAAAGGTTCCAGAGTTAATAAGTTGGGTTTCAAGCGAGTCCGTCTCGGCGCAACGTATTTCCATACATGTCGGAAGACGGAAGGCATAGATAAACGGCTCTGCAGGTATTTATGGCACACATTCCTAGTCTGACCTGGCTGCATACTGCATACTGCATGCGGCATTGACGATGCCAACCCTTTAGAGATTAACAAGTGCTGATATGATGGCGTTCGATGACCCTCACTAGGTCTAAACTGTAGGATTTAGCGATTGCGTAGGTAACATTTGAAATTTCTTTACGTGACATTGTATTGTTGGCAAATGCAATGTGATATTGTTATTACAGAACGTATATTATCGACTATTAATTACCAGTAAGAGAGGCGAATGGTGTTGTGATTTAAGCTTAGTGTTTTAAACTAATTCGTATTGAAAAATGATTTATTAGTCTGGAGGAACCTATATATACAGGGCGATTCAGAACTATAAGGCAGTGTCTTGTTAGCTCATTCTATAGCTAAAAATAAAAAAAGTACATATAAACATAGGCCCAAAAACGCTTCGTTTTCGCGCCATTTTGTCTTTTCTTTACAAAATAATTCATATCTAGAGAACAGTATGACTGATTGAGTTCAAACTTGGCATGAAGTTTAACCTAACAATGGTCTAGCTCAAGAAAAATAAGCGATTAAATCCAATTATGCGTTTCAAAATGGTGGCTGTTTGAAAATTTCGAACCTAAATTGCTCGAAAACCGTACATTTTAACAAAAAATGTCAAGACGCCTTTTTTGTAGCCTTTTTGTAGCCTTTGTAGCCACCTACCAGATGGTGTAACTGTCGAAACAATCGGATGAAGGATAATAGCCAAGTTAAAGATAATAACAGCATATGTAGATACAATATTGTTTACTGTGTCGGTACAGGTCGTCGCCAGACTGAACAAACCTACTACTACACATAACTACTTCTGGACCACTCCAAAAACAAAGATCACTGACATATATTATAAAGCAAGGTGTAGTTGAGTCAGTCAGTTCCAAAACTCACTAACTCCACAAATTACGATTTTCTGTTTTTACTTTCTCCACCCTATACGTAGTATATGGAGAAAGTATTGTTTTCGTAAAAATGTTCGAATTTGAATTTTCAGTTGAATTATCTGTTTTGGTGCTCCCAGAACCTCAAAAAATGGTTTAGTGCAATTATCTGTGTTGGTGCTCCCTGAACCCAAAAATATTTTTAGTGGAATGTTTTGTTTTGGTGCTCCCTGAACCCAAAAAAGTGTTTTTAGAGTGGTGTCTGTCTGTCAGTCTGTCAGTATGTATACACGACCAGAGAGGACACTATTGGTCCGATTTTCATGAAATTTGGTATGTAGGTACTAAACCCTAATATCTCCAGGCGTTTTTTTCATTTTTTGGAATTTTTAAGGGTAATTTACCCCTAAAAACCTATAAAAAACGACAAAAATTCAAATTTCTCAAAAACGGCTCTAACGATTTTGATCAAATTTTCAGTATTTATTGTGCTTGAGATGCCAAACAACATGACACCACCCGCTTTTATCAAAACTTCGGCGTTTTATAATTATGGGGAAATATTTAAAAATAAACAAGTTTATGTTGTCAATCTAGCATCACGCCGGCGGCCGCACGGGGTAGCACCATGGTAGCGATCACGGCCAGTAATTCAAAGGTCGCGCGATCGAATCCCGCCTAGGACAATAATTTTTTTATACGATTGACGTAGTTAGAATATTATTTTTTTGTTTTGTTCTAAAAAGTAATAAATAAAATGATTGAAAACAATATTATTTTGACTACAGTAAGTTGGGAGAAAGTTTGTGTCAGTTAACTGATACCGTTTATTTATATCACATTTTAGGCGATACTGCATTACATTGGAGCAATTTGTTTGTTCCAAAACTCTTTAATTCCCTAATAAAAATCAATTTAAAAAGTGGTCACTGCAACAAAATTCTCTAATTCTAAGCACCTTACTGCTCCAAAACTTACTAATTCCTGAATGACTTACTACTGCTTCAAAACTCACTAATTCCCGTACTGTTATCATTACTAATAGCAAATACTGAAACAAAACTACTGAAGTGGTATAATGTGGCTTTAGTGCAAATGAGTCAGTCAGTTCCAAAACTTACTAACTCCATCTTACCAAATTTTACAGGAGGGTAAAAAGCTGTTACAGCTAAACCAAAGTACCCTCAATACCAAAAAATATATGTCTGTATTGATTCAAACAACCAGAATACACCTGATACAAAGTTTTAAATGAGTTTTGTTGGCATTATAAAAAAATAAATATGTTTAAATATGGACTTAGCGAGTTTTGGAATAGGATTAGATATTTGGATAGTTTTGTTGCAGTAATGAATGGATTTAGATAGTTTGTTGCACTTCATAAAGACTTTGAGGATTTTATGACAAAGTTAAATTAAAAGCCAAAAAGGTTTAAACAAATGTCTGATATATTTGTAAAAAGATTACATTTTTTAATTGTTTTGAAGACAATGTCAAGATAATGATAGGCTTTAATATGAAATTCACGTTGCAAATATTATACTACACAGTCTCCTTCTAGGATTAAAATTTCATCGTCCATCAGTTCTTTTTTATCTTCATTCCCTTCACTGAGTTCAGGCCCTTGGATGTTTTCCCTAAAAGATCTACATAGAATTTCAGGGACTCCTGGCTTCTCCAGTTTTCACCGTAGTGCTTTTTAAGGAGCTTGTTCACATCTGCTAGCTTTTTGGGGTTGACGGTAACATGATTAAGTTTTGCTATAGCAACAATTCTGTCGATCCTGCAGCCTCTCTTTGCAATACCTTTTGACTTCCCTGAGTCAGTTAGGTAAGTGATCTCCCCTTGAATCTTTCCTGTATTATTAAGGCGTCGCGGTAAAATAAATGCAGAAAACTTAAAGTGCCATTCTGCCGGCTTCTTCACATTTCGTATTGTTGCCTCCATCCAATCCTCAACTTGAATGTCCGTTCCTAGTCTTGTAACAGTAGCTGATTCATTGAAGATTTTAAAGTACTCATCAGGGTGTACGATCGTTTCTAACTTCCTTACTTATCTGCAGGGATGTAAGAATGCCCAGGAACTGGATAATGGATTACAATCATTTTGATTTTAAACAATCAGACTCCCGCATGCATCTGTTGAACCGTGCTTAACAGCATGACCTAACATTAATCGATAATAATAAAATGAACACAACTTCTCACAAGAAAGATTCGATTGTCGACGACCACGTTAATATCAGTGATGGATACACTTACACACTTTTAACCATCAGTGATGAAAACTTGGTCATCAAAATGAGTTTGACAGTCAAACCGTGTTTATTATGATACTAGTAAGCCCCCGTGAAAAATCACAGGCAGATTAAAAACTATTTAAAAACAACAAACTTTATGTGGATATTTTTAACTCGGTAAATGTGTACAACTACAAGTATTATTTAGATATGATTTTATAAAACTGAATGTTTATGTATTAAATTTGGTAGGCTATTTATACTCACTAGAGGCTCTGCCCTTGGACGCTTCGCGTCCTAACCCCGCCTCAGATGGCTGCTTCGCTTCGCTCGCAGTCGGAAAACTCTCTAAAGGCTCTCGCTAATCTTTGGCTCGTTTGTACCTGGGTGAACGAGCATCGTTCAGTATTTTTAACATCTGGACTGTATCTATAATGTATCTATTCGAATTTTTAGTGACTTTGAATGAGGACTAAAAAGAAGCTGCACCTATTCGCCTTCTAAGTGACTTGAAAGATGGCATAAAAAGAAGTTCAGATTTTAAATTCTATGCGCATTTTTCAGACTTTATGCACGTTTTTGAAGACATAAGACCTGGCGCGTTCAATTCCTGACGTCAAATAACCCCTGTATGCAAATTTTCATCAAAATCGTTAGAGCCGTTTTCGAAATCCGCGACAGATACAAAGATACAAAGATAGATACAAGAATTGCTCATTTAAAGTAATAGGATTATTATATTTCAAAATAAAGACACAAATATTTTATTTTGATTGATTTTTATTTCATATTGATATATCAAATGATTTAAAAGTTAATATTATAATGAAGAAATTAATAATCGAAAATTTCAACACGTTTAGGGCCGCCATATTGTTTTGAGTAGTCCGATTTTTATTTTCTTTGTGTAATTTTCCTAGTCTTAAATATACCTTTAAAATGAGGTATCACATGACCATACTTATCATTTAAAATTTTGAGTTGCCCCAAAATCCTCCATTTTTAGGGGACACTCAAAATTTCCGATTGTTTCAAAAGATACTTTGGATTAAGTTAGTATCGTTTCCCAAAGGATATTTGTTTGTTTTAACATACACAAAAGTTAAGGGGAGGGGGGGGATAAAGTGACTTTATAACCACCCTGTACAGTGTTTTTTATTCTCCTAACTCAAGTTTAAATTTTAATGTCATTTATTGAATTCCTTTATGACGAAATTTGTTTGAAAAACGTCTTTTGTAGTCTACTTTAATGCGATATATGGCGAGTAAACGTCAAAACTGTTTTTTCAATATTCAAATTATTAACTCATAAATTCTTCAAAATCTACATTTAGTAAAAAATAAAAGATAAGTTAGACGCAAAATTTCAATTTTATTCAACTGTACCGAAATATTTATCTCTGTGTAATTAGATAAAACTGTTATTTTAACGGATATTCAACACTTCATATTTTCTCTGTCAAATAATGTTCGAGCAGTTATATAGAATGTCCCCGAACTCTCTGGACCCCTTTTGTGGATATGTTCCTGGGATCGAGACAAACATATTTCACAACATAAATGTGGGTCTACGGGGCTTATTTTTTCATCTGTATGTCTGTATGTGTTTTTTACAAAAAACTTAATATTTTTGAAGTTAGAAAGTATATTGAGCTCAAACTTTGTACACCTATTTTTTGCGTAACCTCTTATCACTGTACGAAAAATTAGAACATTATTTTAAATATTTTCAAAATGGCGGCCGTTTATAATTTTTAATGTCAAATATCTCAAAAACCGCTAACTTTACAAAAATCTTACAAGAGACAAAAAAGTTAACTTTTTCCATGACTAACACAATGTTTTTTGTTTGTTTTGTCTGTAGCTCAAATGATAACAGAGGTATTGAAAAAAAAGAAAAATGTATTTCTTGGTAGTTGTCGACAATACCCAGAATTACTCTAGAAACAAAATATTTTAAAGTTATTATGAGCTAAAATAATCAGTTATTTGCATTATGTTCCGAACACTTTCTGAGCTGATTCTACTAGCAAAACATAATGAAAAAAGTTCATATATATAAGTTCATATATAATAGGTCCGGAAATGTTTCGTTAGCAAGTTACAGCTGGCGAAAGATTTCACCCATGTTTCAGATTATGCACAGAAACCAATCGAGATATTTGACATTAAAAATTATAAACGGCCGCCATTTTGAAAACATTTAAAATAATGTTCTAATTGTTCGTACAGTGATAAGAGGTTACGCAACAAATAGGTGTACAAAGTTTGAGACCAATATCCTTTCTATTTTCAAAAATATTAAGTATTTTGTAAAAAAAACATACAGACAGACGAAAAAATAAGCCCCGTATATATTGTGAAATATGTTTGTCTCGATCCTAGGAACATATCCACAAAAGGGGTCCAGAGAGTTCGGGGACACCCTGTATAAAACACTGAACAAACCAGAATTGTAAAAACAAAAGTCCATGAACTAACAAATAAGTAACTGGACAATGTTACAGCCCATGAGGTTGTGCCGTGAAAGTGGAGCAACAGTGATATGTTTAACAACATTTTGCTCTGAAATACTCTGGTCTTGTTCAGATAAGAAGCAAGTAGTGCTACATATATCATGGGCTTTGTCAGCTCTGGCTGCGTACACCGCATTGTGTCTCGGTCGTTCGGGATTTCGTGCCTTATTCGATACTTATTGAAAAACCTTGTTTGTGTTCTGCGTAATGCATGAAATAAATTTGCGATCACTATCGCGTTTAGTGTACACTTTCGATAATTCCATCGGCTGACATAAGTTTAGCGAATTTCCAAAATTAAATGTATTTGTTTTAGGATTTCAACCGACAATTTCGGAAATTGGCCTACTCACGAAGGCGCTGAATAGTTGCCTGTGCGACCGAAATACCGGGTGTCCGAGAAGTCCCACCCCTTCTAACTTTGGAACAAGTAGAAATAAATAAATCAGCTTCGGGATATCTTTATATGACAAAGGGAGATGAACTTTTTTGTAACCAACCATTTTACCCAAAATGGGGTCGAGAGGGTGATTTAAGAATCTAAAATACAAACCCCCATCAAAGGATACCTCATTTTAAAGGGCTTCACAAACGAAGAAAAACGGCACAAATTAGTGGCCTCTATCTTAACCCTATCGAAAATGGCGGTCAGTCAAATTTGAAAACATCCGCCATTTTGTTTTTTGTACAAAACAATTCTTATCCAGAGAACGGCTTGACCGATTGAGTTCAAACTTCGCACGGAGTTTAACCTAACAGTGGTGTATCTCGAGAAAAATAAACGATTAAATCCGATCATGAGTTTCAAAATGGCGGCTGTTTGAAAATTTCAAACCTAAATTACTCAGAAACCGTACATTTTAACAAAAAATATCAAGACACCTTTTTTGTAGCCCTTTTGGTTCGCCATCGGATAGTGTAACTGTCAAAACAATCGGATGAAGGATAACAGTTAAGTTATGTATAATAATTAGTTTATGGCCGCCATTTTGAAACGCATGATTGGATTTATTCGCATATTTTTCTTGAAACATATCATTGTTAGGTTAAACTTCATGCCAAGTTTGAACTCAATCAGTCAAACCGTTCACTAGATAAGAATTATTTTGTACAAAAAACAAAGCGGCTGATAACTAGAAAACGTAGCCTTTTCTGGTCTGTGTTTATATGAACCTTTTTTTCTTATTTTGACCCATATAGAACGGGATCTGAAGGGGGTTGAGTATGCATGGAAAACCTGACTCAATTTTATTTCTGATTGTTGTTATAGGCATAGTGATCATGAAAAGCCATGTTGTCGCCCCCCAGCGTGGTCGACATCGCCGGGGGGAGGGGGGAATATGATGGGGGCGGCGTTTATTAAAACGCTTATAACTTGAGAACCGTTCAAGATAGAACATTGAAAAAAGCGACAATATACTGCATAAAATATGAGCTTTAAAAAAAGGTATTACGTTTATAGTCGTTGTTGGTTTATGAGTAAAGAGCATTTTAATTGGTAAATGAACAAAAATGGCGATAAAATCACTAAATAGGTCAAATATAGACATTTAAGTTATTAAAAGTGCTTCAATAAATTTAAGAAAGCATGTTGAACAGTTAATGCTAATGTAGAGAGATGTTTTATACGTAGCACTAATATATACAAGTGTTCCGCGCGCGCCACCGGCGACGAAAAACCCCACATTTTTCACCTTGTTCTAGTTTTTTCAAATTTTTAGTACGAAGGATTGTTTTGACAAAAAAATCATTCAATCCTTTTTTAAAGAACAGTAAATTTACTACAATTTAAAATGAAAATCATCTTCCTGAGGATAATACTTTTCAAGTTGCAACCATTCAAATTTTCAGAATTTAAAAAAATTGTTAATTTTTAGATAGCATTTGTGTTTTTTCACCGTGAATCAATGGGTTTTCAGAAAAACTGATAAGAACTAATTTTAAATAGAGAAATATAACTTTATTATGTGACCGAAAAGGAATTTCTACCATGAATCCCGAAGAACCATACCCCGAAGTTTGGCACTTTACTTATGGCACACTCTGTATATCAAGTTTTGAATTACACACGAAAAAGTGTTCTGGGGACCATGATCGGTGCTCATTTACTACTGGTCTCACCATAAGGTTCACTGCAAAAGCTCACCTTTCCTATGGTAAGAAGGTTTATCAATTCTGTATACCACAAAGAATGCATCTGAACAGTGTTTTTAATCGATGCTGCCTTCATGATTAATCTACCCAACACAGATTATTTAGAGGAAAACTCATGTTTAAGAAGTAACAATCTCTGTCAACCATCTTCCGATAACACGCGAGTTTAGAAAGTACCCAATACAGTCGAGTACATAGTACAAAAGCTGTGTCGCAATGTAGGCCCATAAAGCTGTAGATTCTGCCTACGCCTATATGTTACACGTGCTTACACATAACGTACTGTGTTGTTTCAAAGTGTATTTTATTTAGTTCAATAACGAACGCAAGAAAGACAATTATTACCATTACTAATGAACTGCCTGAACCAAACTCGTTCCGCTGGTACAGTTGTGGGTCGAATAATTGATCGAATATTTTAGGCAGTTTTTATGGTTAGCATGTACAGGGTGGGTGAAAAAGTCTGAGAACGGCTTAATATTTCGTATATAAGGAAAATTTAAAAGTGGGTGTGATTGAGGAACCTAATCTATGTGAATATGTTATTAATTTTTATTAATTAAATTTTTTAAGATGTAAAAATTTGGTCCGCCATTTTTAATGTAATTTTTTTTAAATAGTGGTAATGTGATACATCATTTCAATGTGGAATTTTAAGACAAAACCAATGGTGAAAACCGCACATCCATTTCTCAAACCGTTCTGCATATATTTGTATGTATTTACATTGAATCATATATGTTTTAATGTAAATAAGGTACCATGAACTGGCACATACTTTCTCACAAACATACTTAAATTATTAAACAGATTCACTGTGACTTCATAACTGTAGGTGGGGTAGGAGAGGTGATTTATTAAAGTAGGAGATTAACTAATAAATATTATTATTATTATCTAGAGAGAAAACTATTCGATCGATTTCGAACAAATTTGCACCAAACACGTCAATTAGACCTGTATACTGTAGATGCAGGAAAAAAGGTTTTGAAAATTTTTGAAATATAACCCCCTTTTTGGCAAAAAAAACCCCAAAAATTAGTTATTATTATTATTATTAGCTAAACGAGAATTTTTAGAAAGATGCGGTTTTTTGCATATGCTAGGGTACATTAAAGGCTACAAATAAGCTAAATTTTATCCTAATCGTTAGAGCAGTTTTTTTTATAAAAAAATAATAACTGATTTTTTGGGGGTTGTTTTTGCCAAAAAGGGGTTCATTTTTCAAAATTTTTCAAAACCGTTTTTCGTGCATCTATACAGGCCTACTTTAAATGTCTGGTGCAAATTTGTTTGAAATCAATCGAATAGTTTTCGCTCTAGGTTTGTAACATAGGCTACAGACTTATAGACTGACATTTTGTAAAAACCATGAAATGTGTTTTTTTTGTGGCACCTCCCTTAATTCTTCATCAAAATTAATGATACAAACATCATTTTAAAGCTTATGCTTAAAGATATTGCTAAAAATAGACAAATATCTTAAAATTAATGTTTTTGTAAACAAAATATTTAAAACATTTTCATCTGATTTATAATGAAAGGTGCCACTTATTAACAATCTGTTTAACTAACATGACAGCTTGTTAGATTGTTTACATTCTATATGCAAGTGTAATCTATCACGTAAACCAATCAATTTAAACCAACGAAAAGCATTATAAACTGTTATTTATAACAGTACAAAAACGTACAAAAAATAAACGCAATTAACTGAATTAAATCAACATTTTAAATCAGGAAGTACTCCTGAAATATTCGCACTGGTCAGCTAGTTATAAATAAAGAGCCATCGAGTATAACGTGTAAGTTTTTATTATTACGAGTGCAACACACATACACAGTTGTTAAATATTATCTCTTCTGGGTAAGCATGCTGGTCTAGTGGATAAAGGCACTTGTCAGTTACACTTGGAACCAGCGTAGGTTACGTAGATTCGAATCTAGTCACTGGCGATCAATTTTTCCAACTGGTATGAAGCAATGACACTAGGGCGCAATAAACCTAAAGTTGACGTGCAAAGAGTAACCTGCATGAAGTGATCCGTATCAAATCATTAAGACGTTAAGAAATAAAAAATTAATTAAATAAATTTCATCTAAACAACTTTTTAGGAAGGTTTTATATTATGATAAGAAGACGAGTAATGACAAATCCTAACTCGTCCGAACGACTTAGGAAACGTGTGTACCTAATTTGGACCAAATCGGACTAAAATGAGGCTTTAGAGGGCGAACACATACCGGTGTTACAAAAAGGTTGGGCTGGCTATGCAGATTCAGATTCTACATGCAAAAATAAGTCGAAAATGTAGCATAACATTTTTTCGATTTCGGCTTAGTTTAGCCGTAATCCGCCATTTTGTTTTTGTAAAAAAACTCGCTGTAACTCTGGAAATAGAGATACCGATTTCAAATTTGGAATAAACATTTTATATGTTACGATTAACGAGTGTGCCAAGTACAAAGAATTTATTTTTATAATTTTTAAAATGGCGGCCGTTACAAAT
>JAGFPH010001884.1:58749-73550 GCA_018207615.1 Philaenus spumarius
GAATTTTCAGATGTTATTAGTATGTATGTGCGTTGAATCCCAACGTCGGAAAGAACTGTTCTATTTACCTCTATGATCTTTCCTTACGTTATAAATTACTTCTATGTTCACTACAATGAAGATCATTGTGGTAGACGTGGCTGTGCTTTTGTCATCTGTCAGATGGTAAATAACTTTATTTGTGTGTCCTAAGATTTTTTTCGACTAAATTTTCACATATTGAAATAAAAAAATGTTTTTATCGAAATGAATTATAGCCTATGTTACTCAGGGATAGTGTAGCTTTTTATTAGTAAAACTATTTTTTTTCAATCGGTTGAGTAGTTCCAGAGATTACCTCCTACATACAAACAACAAAATGTTACCTCTTTATAATATTATTATAGATTTAGCTGTCACTTCGGTTCAGTTAGTTTCAGGTTTATTTCAAAATTACCATCCCCACAGAAATGTGTACAACCGAAACAATTAATGCCAGCGTCTTGGTTTCGTAATAATGTTGTTGTGATCTCTAATTGATATAATAATTACGAGTTAGCGTATGAGGTGGTGAACCTGTAAATGTATGATCGCCTTTTAAGGAGATGCCTCAGTGATATCAAACTCAATCATTTGTACCGTTATTATTCTTCGACTTGTAATTACGCTATACAGGGTATTTCAGAAATCTCTACCAATAAGTTTAGCTGGGCAATAACTAAATTCACGTTATGTTAAAATGTCTGAAGATTCTAAATTATTCACATCTTTTTAGCGAAGATGATTTATTGTAGTGACCCTTACAATACACCTAGTGATTGGTGAGACCTAAGGTCAGGGGTAGTAAATGAGCACCGATCATGGTTCCCTAAACAGGTTTTTGGGTGTCGATAAAAGCTTGATATAGCTTATATATGTATATACAGTGTGTTACAAAAAGGTTGGGCTGGCTATACAGATTCAGATTCTACATGCAAAAATAAGTCGGAAATGTAGTATAACATTTTTTCGATTTCGGCTTAGTTTAGCCGTAATCCGCCATTTTGTTTTTGTACAAAAACTCACTGTAACTCTGGAAATAGATATCGATTTCAAATGTGGAATAAGCATTTTATATGTTACGACTAACAAGTGTACCAAGCACAAAGAATTTATTTTTATAATTTTCAAAATGGCGGCCGAAACAAATTTTTAACGTGGAATATCTTGAAAACCGCTAACTTTACAAAAAATGTACGAGAGACAAAATACTTTCCTTTTTTAACGCGAGACAAAATGCTTTTTTTGCAGTTTCAGTAGGTCAAAGAGTAACCGAGTTATCGACAAAACACTAAAAACATAATTTCTTGGTAATTGCCTACAACTACAAACATTAGCCTAAATTCATAATTTTTTAGTTATTTTTGTAGCCGGCTATGCAGATTCAGATTCTGCATAGCCGGCTACAAAAAGAACTAAATAAATTGTTAAATTTAAAAAAAATATGGTTTTAGGCTAATTTTGGTTGTTGTAGGCAATTACCAAGAAATTATGATTTTAGTTTTTGTCAATAACTCGGTTATCCTTTGACCTACTGAAACTACAAAAAAGCATTTTATCTCTCGTTAAAAAGGGAAAATATTTTGTCTCTTGTACATTTTTTGTAAAGTCAACGGTTTTCAAGATATCCACGTTAAAAATTTGTAACGGCCGCCATTTTAAAAATTATAAAAATAAATTCTTTGTGCTTGGCACACTCGTTAATCGTAACATATAAAATGTTTATTCCAAATTTGAAATCGGTATCTCTATTTCCAGATTTACAGCGAGTTTTTTTACAAAAACAAAATGGCGGATTACGGCTAAACTAAGCCGAAATCGAAAAAATGTTATGCTACATTTTCGACTTGTTTTTGCATGTAGAATCTGAATCTGCATAGCCAGCCCAACCTTTTTGTAACACCGGTATGTGTTCGCCCTCTAAAGCCTCATTTTAGTCCGATTTGGTCCAAATTAGGTACACACGTTTTCTAAGTCGTTCGGACGAGTTAGGATTTGTCATTACTCGTCTTCTTATCATAATATAAAACCTTCCTAAAAAGTTGTTTAGATGAAATTTATTTAATTAATTTTTTATTTCTTAACGTCTTAATGATTTGATACGGATCCCTTCATGCAGGATACTCTTTGCACGTCAACTTTAGGTTTATTGCGCCCTAGTGTCATTGCTTCATACCAGTTAGAAAAATTGATCGCCAGTGACTAGATTCGAATCTACGTAACCTACGCTGGTTTCAAGTGTAACTGAACGAGTGCCTTTATCCACTAGACTAGCATGCTTATTCCAAAGCGATAACATTTAACAACTGTGTATGTGTGTTGCACTCGTAATAATAAAAACTTACACGTTATACTCGATGGCTCTTTATTTATAACTAGCTAACCAGTGCGAATATTTCAAAAGTTTCCTTGGAAATACTTACCTGCTCTAATATTTTGATTTATTTCAGTTAATTGCGTTTATTTATTTACTTTGGTTTATAAATAACAGTTTATGACGCTTTTCGTTGGTTTAAATTGATTGATTTGCGTGATAGATTACACTTGTATATAGAATGTAAACAGTCTAACAAGCTGTCACGTTAGTTGAATAGATGGCTTCTATTACAGATTGTTAATAGATAGTGGCACCTTTCATTATAAATCAGATGAAAATTTTTTAAATAATTTTTTTTACAAAAACATTAATTTTAAGATATTTGCCTATTTTTAGCAATATCTTTAAGCATAAGCTTTAAAATGACGTTTGTATCATTAATTTTGATGAAGAATTAAGGTAGGTGCCACAAAAAAACATTTCAGAAATAATATACAGGGAAGGCGAAAGGTTTGAGAACGGCATGATATTTCGTTAATAAGGACATTTTAAAGGTAGATGTGTTTAAGGAACCTGCTCTATTTGAAAATAATATTTTATTATAAAATGTTAAACATTTGGTTCGCCATCTTGAATGTAATTTTTTTTAAATAGGAAAGTGGTCATGTGATTTATTATTTCAATGTAGAATAGTGCTTGTCTTTACGCATTTTTACTTGCTTGTATATTTTATTGTAGTCCTCTGTGATATTTATTATTGTTTTTTTCATTCTTGTTAAAATTTATGGACATTAAATTAATACCTTATGATTTGATCTTTACTAATATTATAAAGAGGTAAAGTTTGTTGTTTTTGTTTGTTTGTTTGTATGTAGGGGGTAATCTCTGGAACTACTGAACCGATTGAAAAAATAGTTTTACTAATAAAAAGCTACACTATCCCTGAGTAACACAGGCTATAATTCATTTAGATAAAAAAACCTTTTTTATTTCAATATTTGTAAATTTAGTCGGGAAAAATTCTTAGGTTAGGCCTAGAATGATAAACCAACACACGTATCTACATTTACAGTGTATTGCCATAGCAACCAATTCAATAAAATAACAGATAATATAGCTGCTGTTTGCTCCAATTTCCATTAACAGATTATTTAAAAATTTGAAGCAATTATTTTTGTAATTCTAGCATTTAGGTTAGGGGTTTCAAAGTATAGACCATTTAACCATTATTATAACTGATGTTGCAAAATATAAGAAATAATTTGATTTGAACATTTAACATGATTTACCATCTTATAGTTTTGAGGTTATTGTTAATCCTACACCTTTATTATAAAGAAAACATAACATATGTTTTTAGAAGGTGCCATTGGGGGTTGGCGTGCGGAGCACGCAGGGTTCTCCCCTAGTTGTTTAGTAATGTTTAATTTTATCCAACATTAAAATTTAATAAGTAAGAAGTTTAATGGATTTTATTTCATTTTTATATCAAAACGTATGGTTCAATCTAAATACATGCAAATATATGCAGAACGGTTTGAGATATGGATTTGCGGTTTTCACCATTGGTTTTGTCATAAAATTCCACATTGAAATGATGTATCACATGACCACTATTTGAAAAAAATTTTACATTCAAAATGGCGGACCAAATTTTCACATCTTAATAAAATAGTATTTTCACATAGAGTAGGTTCTCCAATCACATCTACTTTTCAATTTTCCTTATATACGAAATATTAAGCCGTTCTCAGACTTTACACCAACCCTGTATATGCTAAGCCTAAAATATTCGACCCACAACTGTACAAGCGGAACGAGTTTGGTCCAGGCAGTTCATTAGTAATGGTAATAATTGTCTTTCTTGAGTTCGTTATTGAACTAAATAAAACACACTTTGAAACAACACAGTACGTTATGTGTAAGCACGTGTAACATATAGGCGTAGGCAGAATCTACAGCTTTATGGGCCTACATTGCGACACAGCTTTTGTTACTATGTACTCGATTGTATTGGGTACTTTCTAAACTCGCGTGTTATCGGAAGATGGTTGACAGAGATTGTTACTTCTTAAACATGAGTTTTCCTCTAAATAATTTCTATTGGGAAGATTAATCATGAAGGCAGCATCGATTAAAACACTGTTGAGATGCATTCTTTGTGGTATACAGAATTGATAAACCTTCTTACCATAGGAAAGGTGAGCTTTTGCAGTGAACCTTATGGTGAGACTAGTAGTAAATGAGCACCGATCATGGTCCCCAGAACACTTTTTCGTGTGTAATTCAAAACTTGATATACATAAGTAAAGTGCCAAACTTCGGGGTATGGTTCTTCGGGATTCATGGTAGAAATTCCTTTTCGGTCACATAATAAAGTTATATTTCTCTATTTAAAATTAGTTATCAGTTTTGCTGTAAACCCATTGATTCACGATGAAAAAACACAAATGCTATCTAAAAATTAATTTTTTTTTTAATTCTAAACATTTGAATGGTTGCAACTTGAAAAGTATCATCCTCAGGAAGATGATTTTTATTTTAAATTGTAGTAAATTAACTGTTCTTTAAAAAAGGATGGAATGATTTTTTGTCAAACCAATCCTTCGTACTAAAAATTTGAAAAAAAACTAGAACAAGGTAAAAAATGTGGGGGTTTCGTCACCGGTGGCGCGCGTGGAGCACTTGTATATATTAGTGCTACGTATAAAACATCTCTTTACATTAGCATTAACTGTTCAACATGCTTTCTTAAATTTATTGAAGCACTTTTAATTACTTAAATGTCTATATTTGAGCTATTTAGTGATTTTGTTAGTACAAAACTATTGGTTTTGCTTATTTGAATCACTATTTTTGTTCATTTACCAATAAAAATGCTCTTTACTCATAAACCAACAACTATACGACTATAAACGTAATAACCCTTTTTAAAGCACTTATTTTATGGAGTATATTGTCGCTTTTTTCAATGTTCTATCTTGAACGGTTCTCAAGTTATAAGCGTTTTAATAAACGCCGCCCCCATCATATTCCCCCCTCCCCCCGGCGATGTCGACCACGCTGGGGGGCGACAACATGGCTTACAAGTAGTAAACATTTTTTGTATTTTTTTCGTAAGTTTAAAAAAGTTTCGTAATTTAGTTCTAAATAGAAATGAATAAAAACATTTATCTATTTAAAATTTCTTATTTTAAAATCACCAGTTTTTATGTTCCAAATACACGATTGCTAACAAAACTAGGCCTAGTTGTAACGTAATTTACTAATATATGCTTTGCCCAAAAATGAAATATTATTATAACAAAGTGTAGAGAATAAATCAAAGAATTGAACTGTATACTTGTATATTACCATATCATAAAAGTGTTTTACTTAAAATCAATTGAATTACAAAAGTAAGATGAAACTAATGAAATCTCGGGCGGACAAAGGAAATTCAAAATATGACCGTTGAAGACAATGGAAAAAGCCTTGTTTTGCAATCTCAAGCGGTAGTATGAATTCTGTGCAAATATGAAATTTCAACTGCTGTTTGAATAACACCTAACCAGTCAAATTTAGTTTGCTTTAAACCAAACGAAAGATTGAACTTTGGTCTATAAATAGATATAAAAAAGTCTATTGAAATAATTCGAATTATAAGAGATATCTCGAACGCAAAATGTGCTGTTTTATTGGTTGAAATCTGACCAATTGCAAGGGTCTACAAAACACCCCACAACTTTTGAACTATTTGTCCGATTTTTTGATTGTATGGATGTTTTAGATAGGTAAAAGTGTGATGAATCCTTCAGTATACAGATATAACTCAGAAAAATACCGGGCGGGCTGTATTGAGAAACATAGAAACTGGAATTAAAGGTAGTTTCGGCGCATTAAAATTCACGCGACATTGGCTTTTAGAAAACTCAAAAACTGCAACGATGATTACGTATGTAAATATACGTTTTAGAAAAAACTTGTAAATACAAAAGTTAAAGCTTAAATCATTTCCTTTCCAACGGTTTCTGATTTATTGCGATTGGATGATTTTTAGTGGGTGAAATATTCAATACAAGTTGAGTTGTCACGCACGGCGAAGTTCAGCGTTTTGATGCGTGGAAAACAGCACAATTGTGCAGTTTAACAGTTCCAGGGTTAAAATGAGGTATCATTTGATGGGGGTTTGTATTTAAGATTCTTGAATTACCCTCTAAACTCGCCATTTTGGGGTAAGGGGTGAAATGATCGGTTACAAAAAATGTCATCTCCCTTTGTCATATAAACGTATTCCGAAGCCAATTTATTTATTTCTACTTGTTCCAAAGTTAGAAGGGGGTGGGACTTTTTGGACACCCGGTATTTCGGGCGCATAGGCAACTATTCAGCGCCTTTGTGAGTAGGCCAATTTCCGAAATTGTTGGTTGAAATCCTAAAACAAATGCATTTAATTTTGGAAATTCGCTAAACTTATGCCAGCTGATGGAATTATTGAAAGTATAGGTCTACACTAAACGCGATAGTGATCGCAAATTTATTTCATGCATTACGCAGAACACAAACAAGGTTTTTCAATAAGTAACGAATAAGGCACGAAATCCCGAACGATCGAGACACAATGCGGTGTACGCAGCCAGATCTGACATACCCCATGATATGTGTAGCACTACTTGCTTCTTATCTGAACAAGACCAGAGTATTTCAGAGCAAAATGTTGTTAAACATATCACTGTTGCTCCACTTTCACAGCACAACCACAAGGGCTCTAACATTGTCCGGTTACTTATTTGTTAGTTCATGGACTTTTGTTTTTACAATTCTGGTTTGCTCAGTGTTTTATACAACTGCTCGGAAATCACATAAAACATTATTTGACAGAGAAATTTTGAAGTATTGAATATTCGTAAAAAAGACACAGTTTATCTAATTACACAGTAATAAATATTTTGGTACAGTTGAACAAAATTGAAATTTTGCGTCTAACTGATATTTTATTTTTTTACTAAATGTAGGTAGATTTTGAAGAATTTATGAGTTAATATTTTGAATATTGAAAAAACAGTTTTGAAGTTTACCTGCCATTAAATTTTAAACTTGAATTTGAGTTATGTGAAGAAAAAACACTGTATAATCAACTCCTATAAAAGCGAGTGTACGTATAACAGCTGATTTCACCCATCATCTGTAATACTTAATCTTGTAGCGTAGATTATACTTTGGGGTTATGGTTACAACTTCAATCAATAATATAATGTCTTAGACTTGTAAAGTGGATTTTTTAAAATACGAGTTATAGATCCAATCTGGGCAATTCTACGTTAGATTTTGGTTTGAGGTTAAAAAATTAATATAAATGCAACCTTTTATCATCAATATATTAATTTATACAAATTTAAAGAAGATACACACTAGTACATCCTCGTATAACATATACAAATTTTCGATTATTAATTTCTTCTTTATAATATTAACTTTTAAATCATTTGATATATCAATCTGTATAAATGAAAATGTTCGTTTGTTCAAAATCTTAAATCTCCGAAAGTTCTTCGCCGATTGCTTTGCAATTTTGACACAAAGTTTCATTTAAATACACGCGTGTTTTTATATACTTTTTGAAAAAAACAACTCCATTGTCAGGCGTAAAAACAACACAATCTATGCTAAATATTTTACGGCAATTTGAACGACATACTAAATAATAAATAAATATGTTCATTGTTGATGTAGTAATCAGCTGTTTGCTCTAATATTTCCATTAACAGTTGATTTCAAACTTTGAAACGATTATTTGTATTTCTAACTTTTAGGTTAAGTTTTTATTAAAGACCTGAGACATGCTGGTTCTACTAACCTTTATTATAAAGACAAAATAATTATGTGTATATTTGGGGTTGGGGTGCGGAACACGCAGGGGTATCCCCTAGTATGAAATAAAAAGCAATCAAAAGATAATATTTGTATCTTTATTTTGATATATAATCTTTACATATTATTTCTCAAATGCGTTTTTTTTGTCGCTAAGCGATGTATTCCTTTAATTCTTCATCAAAATTAATTATACAAGCATCATTTTAAAGCTTATGCTCCCCGCAATTGACGAAAAATACACAAACAGCTTAAAACTCATGTTTTCGTTACAAAACTGTATAAAAAAAACTTATATATTATACTTCATATGGTTCCTAATGAAAAGCGCCATCTATTAACAATCTGTTTAACTAACATGACAGCTATTAGTTTGCTTGTTTACATCCCATAAATGCAAATGTCATAAACCAAAGTAAATAAATAAACGTAATAATTGAACTAAATCAACGTATTAAATCAGGTTGCGAAATAATATATTTCAGGGCAGCTAGTAATGTATATATATAACAAAGTTCAACAAATAGACATTCAGTTTTATACAATCATACCGGTACCTAAATAATCCTTTTGACTGTACACATTTACCGAGTTAAAAATCCCCACGTAGGGTTGTTTTTAAATAGGTTTTTTAAATTATGTATTTCTGATATGTATCTAATTAATCTGCCTGTGACTTTTCACGGGGTCTTACTAGTAATAAAATAAATACAGTTTGTCACAAAAACGTTTGACTGTCAAACTCGTTTTGATGACCAAGTTATCATCACTGATGGTTAAAAGTATGTAGGTATGTATCCGTCACTGATATTAACGTGTTCATCGGCAATCAGATCTTTCTTGCGAGAAGTTGTGTTCATTTTATTATTATTGATTAATGTGAGGTCATCTGTTAAGCACGGTTCAATAGATGCATGCGGGAGTCCTTCAATAGATGCATTGTTTAACTACTCCTTGCTTTATAATATACTAGGGGAGACCACTGCGTGCTCCGCACGCCAACCCCCAATGGAACCTTCTAAAAACATATGTTATGTTATTTACAATAAAGCTGTAGGATTAATAATAACATCAAAACTAAGATGGTAAATAATGTTAAATTTTCTAATCAAATTATTTCTTATATTTTATAACAGCAGTTATAATAATGGTTAAAATAACCAGCAAGGCTCAGGTCTACTCTTTAAAACCCTAACCTAAAAGCTAGAAATAGAAAAATAATTGCTTCAAATTTTGAAATCAGCTGTTAATGGAATTATTGGAGCAAACTATATTATCTGTTATTTTATTCAATTGGTTGCTATGGTAATAAATGTAAATACCATCATACCATGTGAATGGTTTATCATTCTAGGCCTAACCTAATAAGAATTTTTCCGACTAAATTTACAAATATTGAAATAAAAAAAGGTTTTTATCGAAATGAATTATAGCCTATGTTACTCAGAGAGTGTAGCTTTTTATTACTAAAACTATTTGTTCAATCGGTTCAGTAGTGCCAGAGATTACCCCTACATACAAACAAACAAACAAAGAAACAAACTTTACCTCTTTATAGTATTAGAATAGATGTCAGTGATCTTAGTTTTTTGAGTGGTCCAGATTATGTGTAATAATAGGTTTGTTCAATCCGGCGTCCTGTTACTAACACAGAAAACACAACAATATTGTATGTACATATGCTGTTATTATCTTTAACTTAGCTATGATACTTCATCCGATTGTTTTGACAGTTACGCCATCCGATAGGGAATTAAAAGAGCTACAAAAAAGGTATCTTGACATTTTTTGTTAAAATGTACGGTTTTTGAGTAATTTAGGTTTGAAATTTTCAAACCGCCGCCATTTTGAAACTCATGATCGGATTTAATCGCTTATTTTACTTGAGCTAGATAATTGTTAGGTTAAACTTCATGCAAAGTTTGAACCCAATCAGTCAAACATTTCTCTAGATATGAATTATTTTGTAACAAAAAAAAAACAAAATGGCGCTAAAACGAAGCGTTTTTGGGCCTATGTTTATACGTACTTTTTTTATTTTTAGCTATAGAATGAGCTACCAAGACATTGCTTTATAGTTCTGTATCGCCCTGAATATATAGGTTTCTCCAGACTAATAAATCATTTTTCAATACGAATTAGTTTAAAACAGTAAGCTTAAATCACAACACCATTCGCCTCTCATACTGGTATTTAATATACCAGTCGACAATATACGAACTGTAATTACAGTATCACATTTCATTTGCCAACAATACAATGTCACGTAAATAAATTTCAAATGTTCCCTACCCAATCGCTAAATCCTACGGTTTAGGCCTGGTGAGGGTCATCGAACGCCGTCATATCAGCACTTGTTAATCTCTAAAGGGTTGGCATCGTCAATGCCGCATGCAGTATGCAGTATGCAGCCAGGTCAGACTAGGAATGTGTGCCATAAATACCTGCAGAGCCGTTTATCTATGCCTTCCGTCTTCCGACATGTATGGAAATACGTTGCGCCGAGACGGACTCGCTTGAAACCCAACTTATTAACTCTGGAACCTTTGCTACGTTTCCTCAATTTGTTGTTAGAGTTATTTATTGCGCAGGATTCATTACAAGACGTTTGAATTGCATTACAAATTAAATCCGAGACTGGGAATCAAAGTTGAACTGTGCGTTGAGCAAATAAATATGTAATTAGTTCTTATACAGTGTACAGTTCATTTTTACGAATCAAACGAGTGGGTGCTGTAACTGTAATATGATTACCTGTTTTACTTATCCCTAACAAGAAAAAGAATCTCATCTTCTACAGGAACTATGTTAGTGAAGCATATTAATAACCCTGTAATCACGAAATATGAATAAAGTAGAGCAAATGCTACTAAATGTTTTTCTTATATAAATCCTTTCGACATTCTGAAACATATGCTAGTAAAAAAATTTCACCGAATACAATGTAATCCTTTTTTTATAGGACGCAAACAAAAAAGAAAGCAAATGCTCTTAGTCTGGAGCAAATGCTTAAATTGAATTATTTGTTAAAACAAATCCTTCAAAATTTTGAATCACATGCTCATAAAGAATATAATGTGCTTCCCTCCAAATAAATCAATTAAAAATTTGTTGTTGAAAACGGAAGAAAATGCTCTCAGTATGGAGCAAATGCTTAAACTTATTTTTGGTATAAGTAATTTCTGAAGCATTCGCTCATAGAGACATTAAAGAAGAACTTCACTCCTTTTTTGCTGAAAAAGGAAGCAAACACTCTTAGTCTGGAGAAAATGTGAATCCTTAATTTTTGGAAGTAAATCCTTCAAAATTCTAAAGCATATTCTCATAAAAAAAATTATATATGTGCTGTCCTCGGAATAAATAGCTTTACTCCTTTTCTTGCTGAAAAAGGAAGTAAATGCTTCTTCAAAATTCAGAAGCATACGTTCAAAAGTCATTAAATAAGAGCTTTCCTCCAAATAAATCACGTTATACTCTTTTTTTTTTTTTTTTGCTAAAAAGGAAACCAAAGCCCTTAGTCTGGAACAAATATTTATATTTATGTTTAGCTAAATCCTTTAAAATTCTGAAGCATATGCTCATACAAAATTTAATATAATGTGCTTCCTTTCGAATAAATCGCGTTACTATTTTTTAGTTGAAAAAGGAAGAAATGTTCTCTGTATAGAGCAAATGCTTATACTTATTTCGTTGTTTAAGTAATTTCCGAAGCATGCATTCATAGAGACATCAATAAGGCTTTACTCCTTTTTTACTGAAAAAGGAAGCAAATGCTGTTAGTCTGGAGCAAATGCTTATTCTTAACTTTTTAAAGTAAGCCCTTTAAAATTCTGAAGAATACGCGCATACAAAAATTGTATATGTGCTGTCCTCTGAATAAATCGCTTTACTACTTTTCTGCTGAAATTATAAGTAAATGCTCTCAGTCTGGATCAAATGCTTATATTTAATTTGTGTTTAAATAAATCCTTCAAAATTCCAAAGCACTCAAACACTTAAAAAGACATTAAAAATAACTGATTTTCTCCAAATAAGTCGCGTTACTCCTTAAAAGGGAGCAGAAGTGTATATTTAATTTCATTTACGTAAATCCTTCAAAATTCTAAAGTACATGCTCATAGAAAATTAAATATATTGTGCTTTCCTTCGAATAAATCATCTTACTATTTTGTTTTCCTGAAAAGGAAGTATTTTTAAAATTAATTTTTAAAGGCGAAAAACCTGGGTGTTTTTTTTTATTAATTTATAACGAAGAGCATTCGAATGATGTTCATACAATCACATACAGGTATAAAAATAAACTTTTAATTTACACACACTACAAACACTACACTGTCACAGGGCTGAAAAGGAAGTAAAAGCTTTCAGTTGGGAGCAAATGCTTGTACATACTATTTTGTTTAAGTATACCTTAAAAATTCCTAAGGGTCTTCTATACCTTGCGTAAAACAGCAAAAATATGCTCTTCGTATTACCGTGTTTCAGAAGCAGTTTTTCAACCTAAAAAGTTGTGAAACATCTTAAATTGTTCTTAAAGGATTTCTCCTTTTGTCTTATATCTCATAATTGAAAAAAATCGTCGGCAACTCGATTTAATCAACAGTTTAAATGTGTAAAAATCGATTATTTTAAACGCATTTTTTGGGAGTTTTAAGCAATAATTTCCATATTTTAAGCTAACACGTAAAAATATAAAGCCTTCTTTATAACTTAAAGTAGTTTCCCAGATTATTAATTTATGAATAGAATCCGAAACACGGTATTACGAATGCATGTTTCAACGATTTTACGGCTTAAGTCAGGCCTTTTGCATTGAAATCATACTGTACACTCGGGAGTTTTCTTCAAGTTAAAGAAGAGCCTTAAGCACATACTCATGAAAAATAAGAGGTTTCCTTTGGGAGTCCTTTTTGTTAGAATTGGAACTGAGTTACCAAGTCCAAATGACTAAGAGACATGGCCGAGGTACAGATGTTAGTTTAGGATAAACCAGAAATGTGACGCAATGCTCCTACAGAATTTATTACTATATAGTTTTACATCCGGTTTCAAAACATTCGGTATAAAGATCTGTTGGAAGCCCTCAGCCTCAGCACCAGTGTGTTGTGCCTTCAACACGGGTTGTTGAATTGAAAAGTAAAAATAAAACCAAACAATGGGTCCACTCAGTGTTTGGACAATAGAGCCGCCATGGCGCTTTGAATAGTTCCCTCAGCGGCCAACTCATCTCTCCTCTATTGTGTGGCCTTTCCGAGGTACTTCATCAACAAGCTACAGTATCGGTTCTCCGAGATATAAATAATAACCATGACACTCGAAGTGATCGCGTTGACCTCGCCTTTGATGTAAACATTTTCTAGCAATGTTTTAACTTGGAAGATTTACAAGTAATTAATAACACGTATCACCATGTACTGTACCTATTACTTTTTGTGCAGTTGTTAATTTGTTGATCAGTTATGTATATATAAAATGGGTATTGTTAACATATTTGATAATCAAAATAAATACAGAAATAGGTTGAATGTACAATTCTATATGTGTTTAAAATAACTTTCCAGAAATCAATACGAGAAATACTCAGTTTGATTCATTCAAAATGCTCAGCTAAGCTGTTACAAGATTTTTTCAATTTGTTTCTTCACTGTTTGCTAAGCTAAGCTGAGGTTTATAATTTCCTTTCGAATTCAGCCAGTAACACGGTCGTGTTGTTCTGGTCTTATGTTACCTAAAAATATGAATTAATAATTAAGTTCAGGGAGTGTTCATGACGAAGAGGAACTACAAACAGCTGTTTTGGAATACGAAGAAAATGAAAGAAGTAATCTGGACACAAGCGGACAAGTGGAATCATTTGGTGAATTTAATAATTAAGTTCACTGTGTTTTAGAGGATGACATATTTCACGGCTAAGTAGGCTAAAATCACGGTGATGTTTGAATGAAAACGCCATATCTCTCAACACTTCATCAACATTTACGATTCAAAAATAATTTTAAAGCTTATGTTCCCCGCTATTGACGCACAATAGACAAATACCTTAAAATTAATGTTTTCGTTAAAAACTGAATAATAAAACAACACATGCAAGTTCATATGATTCCTAATGAAAGGCGTCATTGTTAAGTTAGATTGTTTACATTCTATATGCAAGTGTAATCTATCACACAAATCAATCAAATTAAATCAACCTAAAGAGTTATAAGTCTTTATAAATTATTATTCATAAACCAACTTAAATAAATAAACGTAATTGTCTGAATTAAATTAACGTATTAAATCAAGTAAGTACTCCTAATTTGTGTTTAACAACTGTTAGACTTGAGATTGGAAACTCAAATTTTAAGAAAAGAAGTGAAGTTAAGAACAGTGTTCAGAGTACAAAATCGTTTAAATTTCACTATACAAAAGTTGTATTATTAGTTTCAGTCAATCACACTAGTATAAAATATTTGGTGAAGTATTACCTAAAATGAAACAAACCAAATACCAAAAAACATAAATAGAAAAATTAAATATAAGTAGCAAGCAAGCGAGCAGTGTTATTCCATACTTTCACTTTTTTTCTCTGTCTCTCTTCGTCTTCCCTGTAACCCCTCCCAACACTTCAGAGCTG